>JANHGN010009708.1:22403-35542 GCA_024605025.1 Megaceryle maxima
TCTGAAGTGAGGCAGCCTGGGTGGGCAGCTTCTGGCACTGAAGCATGGTTGGCTTGTATCAACACTTCAACCACTAAAATTAATAATCTTTTTCCCTACCATTTGATCATTTGTTAAACAATTGGGAGACTTTGCTTTGTCACAGCTTAATTTGTTTGAAAGTCCTTCAAGAACACCATCATCAAAAGCTTTTGTGGGGATACAAACTTTCTGTATCAATTGCACAGCCTTACCCTCATTGTCCCTGTCAAAATGCTGGTAGAGTTCTGATTTCATGTTATGAAATAACTGTCTTGCTTCCTCTTATGCTACTGTATTTACATATGTTGCTATTACAGCTACCTCTTATTGTAGTTTCACTATATTTATCTTTACAAAGTTCTAACTGATTGATAAACCATACTTTGAGAATTTGTACGCTCATTTGTCTTTTTTTAACAATTGGCATGTTTTCTACCATCTTTCATTTTGCTGTTAGAGGGGTTGATTTCAGGTACACTTCAGTTCCCTGGAAAATCTTAGTTGAATACCACCTGGTCCTGATGATTTGTTGCCACTTTATTGATGACTTCTATTATCTTTTCTACTGACACTTCAATTGGACACAGTTCCTCAGATTTGTCTGCCATAAAGAACAACTTTGATGTAGGACCTTTCCTAACGTGTTCTGTCTGTAGCAAGCAGTGAGGCAATGAATTAATTTACCATTTCTGCAATAGCCTGATCTCCTCTTATGTTTCTGTTATACCTTAATCATCCTCTGGCCTTATAGATTCACTGGCAGTCCCCATACTCTTGCTCCTTTCTTCTCATATGCTTGAAAAAGATCTATGTACCTGATCATAGCTATTTCAGTGCAATTGTTCAGCACCATTTTGAATGAAAAGCTGTTTTCAAATAATGGGTATGTTCTCCCCTTCATGTAATACGTAAAAAGCTCATAATAAACAAGCCCTACATCCCTTGCTGCTTTTCCAAGCAAAAATTAGAATTATGTATATTCCTGAAAGTTTTTCTTCTGACTAAGTAGAAAAAAAAAATTAAATAACAGTATTTTCTTCATGCAGTGTAAGGAAGAAAAGAATAATAATAATAAAAAAAGAAAATGCACAAGCACAGTTTAAAGCTTATTTTTGACCTGGTTGCTTTGTTAATTAAAAAGAAGTAGCCCTCTGACTACCAGGTTCTGCCAGACCTGCAGTTGTCATGGAATTGCGATGTTTTAAGGAAACATGCACAATTATGCACAGATAGTGGCCATTTTCTTCTAGAGCTCTGATCCCAAAAGTTCAAAAAATAAAGATTGTAACCAGCTGTAACTATGTTCCTGCTTAAACGTCATCTTGGTCTCAAATGGGCTTTACAGTGAAGAATATCATTCTAGTAGTTAGCAGACAGCTATCTAATCCTCATTAGACACACTGCCAGTGCAAGGAATGACTACGTGAGGAAATTTGATACAGGGATGGTCACTTTGAGACATTTCTGGAAAAAATATCAATAAATCCGGAACAGTGCACAAGTTTTCACAGGTGAGAATTCTTAACAGTTATTAGTCATCTTTTAATATCACTTCTGCCAAATGTAAATATGTGTATGGAAAGGACTAACTGCGTGCACTAGCACCTGCCCCATTTGTGTCCTAGTGTTCTCATTCTGCTTACCCCACTGCATTTTCGGTGCATGTATTCTGTACAAATTCTTCATATGTATTTATATGAACCTTCTGTGTCCAACTCCTTTGCTATTTTGCATGTAGAAATCCTGCTGAGCTCTGTGCAAGTGCAGTGAGTACAGTGCTTTCACTGTTTGGACACTGATGTAGATAGAGCTCTGCTTTGTGGTGCCTTTGAGAGCGTTTATCCTAATGCACATTCTCTCTACTCTGTGAAAAGAAGTCTGCTTTGAAGAATTTCAAGGTCTATAGAGAGATCTTGAAATACAGTACCTCGAAATGGTACTTTTGTCATGTGTCACAAAAGAAAGACTTCCCTCCACCCCCTACATTATCATACATTAACTTCTGAAGTGAATTAAAGAGTAGGGAATGTAGTCGAGTCTGGTTGTAAAGTTAGATTTGTAGAAGTCTCTATGGACATTGGGTTTACGGACACTCAAGTTTTACTCCTTTCTGTTGAATTTTTTACACAGATGCTTCCTTCAGCATATTTTTCTTTTGTACTGCGCACTCTAAGTATACGCAAAGACAAATCACTGTGATAAAGAGACCCCTAGCTGTTTAGGGTTTTTTTAAATTGTTTTTATTTTATTCCAAAATAAGATAATTTTCTAAGCTTTTGCATCTTCTCTGTCTTTGTGGAGGTTGGTGCCTTGGAACAGGCAATGCTGGATGCTTTAGTGATGGACCGTGTTGATTTTGTGAAGCTGTTAATAGAGCATGGAGTAAACATGCACCGTTTTCTTACCATATCTCGTTTGGAAGAACTCTACAATACAGTAAGTATTTGAAATCCCAATGTACAACTTCAGATAAGATTGCCTAGAGGGGATACTGTTCTACGTAAGAAATTTGATAATCAGGCCATATTTGTAAGAAGGATTTAAAAATAAAAAAAAAAAGTTTTAGATAATTTTTTTTTTTGTAATTTTGGAGTTTTGAATTGGCATCCAAGCTTTTTATTTTCAATTCATTGACATGAACCAGACTGAGGACTCACCTGAATCTCATGAGATTGTTCTGATTTTAATCTGGTATGTGATACATGCTTATCTTGCTGAAAATCCTGTGTTGTTTAACCAAAGTGATACCAGCTTCTTTCTAGAATATGTCAAAATTTAAGATAGTAGAGGTGTTGTGGACTGGTGTTGAAATGTTTTTGAAGATGTCTGTGGGAAGAGTTTGAGTGGGGAGAGTTTGAATCACAGTCTTTTACGGTATTGTTTTTTTAATATAGAGTGATATGTTTGTTTACTGTCTTTTCTTTTCACACCACAGAAACAAGGACCATCAAATCTACTTTTGCATCACCTAGTTCGAGATGTGAAACAGGTAATAGATACAGGAAAGGCTGGGGAGCAAAAATGGTACCTTAGAACTTTAGTGTCCACTGGCACGCTGCTGTTAGGTAGTACAGGTTGCCTAGAGAAGTTATGGGTGCCCCCTCCATGGAAGCATTTAAGGTCAGGCTGGGTGGGGCTTTGAGGAACCTTGTCTAGTGGGAGGTATCCCTGCCCATGGCAGGGGAGTTGGAAATAGATGATCTTTAAGGTCCTTTCCAACCCAAACCATACTATGATTCTATGAATACAGAGGAATTTTAGGAATAGAATCGATGGGTTCATTACTATGCTCCTATAGCTAGTAAACAGTTTTATCTGCATCCCATCCATCCCCCTAAGCAATTAACTAGTGTACTATTACTGAATGCTCTCAAGGGTCGGGTCCCTTAATTTCAAAGCCAAGCAGTTCATGTAGATCAGACTTTTTTCCTCAGGTTACTAAAGTGTCATATGTACATATGACATGTACAAAAGACTTGGTGAATTAGTGCAGTATTTATGGCCATTGCTTTAAGGTTTTATTTTTTTCCCCTAAAGCTAAAAAAACTTTCCTGGTTGAGCAGTAACAAAAAGATACTGTGACTAGATATGATATTAATGTGCTGCATTGCCTTGGAGAACAGAAGGTGGCAGTGGATGACTACATCATGGAGCACTGGCTCTGTTAGTAGTTTAGTGTCAGCCTTGTTATTTAGCTACACAGTCAGTTTATTTTATGTTTCTGTTATCAGTACCTCACAGCACTGCTTAGCAAGGAAGGGAAGAGCTGTTCTTTCTGAATAGTCTCCATTGCAGGAGTTTCATAGATCCAAAGCTAGATTAATTGGCAAATTCTTTCCAGGGTAGGAATGGTAAGATATAATGGTAGGTCTGACTGCAGAGTTCTGTGGTGAGAAGAGTTCTGTCTTGAGAGGAGCGATTTCTGGTATGATTTTCTTATTGTGGGTGACATTCATGTCAATCCTGTTAACGATTCTGTAGGCGTAGGTTATTCCAGTCTCCATGGCAAGCTATTTTCTGTGTTTTCCTATGCTAATGGACGTATTTGAGGTCTAATGGATGTGATAGATCTGGAAGATCTCAGTGTTGAAAATATACTGTATTTTTCTAGGCTGAGAAATCTCTTTCTCACTGCTACTGAAGTGATTTGCACCCTTCTCCTAAAACCTATGGCCTGGTTGCATCTCAGGACACTCTGGGTGTGATCTAAAGGGAAGTGTTTGTCACCTGAAAAAGAATAGTGGAATTTAGTTAGAAAACAGGTGCATGTCTTCAAAACTTTCTACATTGTTAGGCAAGCTAAACTAACTTGGGACTGGCAAACAGGTCTAAAAGGTGAAAAGCCCTGTTCATCTCAGCTGTTCCTCAGTATGCATAAGTGCTCTGTGAATGGGTTGTGCAATTGCAGTCTTACTAAATATGGTAACACAGCAGCTAGTCACCAGAGTGGTGTGACTGTGGATTTAAAATTATTTTCTCAGTGTCACCAGCTTTACTGCTGCCCCATTTGAATGGAGATACATGTCAGTCTGCCCTGATTGCATAAAATATGCTTTTTAGGGCAGAGAAGCATCTACAAGTATAGATAGTCAGAAATACTTTCCTGTCTCTCAATGTCAGAGCTGGCAAACTTTATCCTGTGAGATGTGCTTTTGCCCCAGTGTGTTCAGCATGTTCCCCAGAAAATGACTTTTCAGTTTGGAAGTCATGCACCTGTAGGAATACGTAATGCCCCTGATCCCATCTATCTACAGGCCCATTTTTAACTTCCAAGAGTTGTGGTTTGAAGGTTTTACCAATAATCTTAAAATGGAAGAAAATCTGTTCTTCAGAGAATTTTTGGCAAACCTTGTGTGTTGGAAAGACAGTATAGGTAAACTGGGAGGCAGCGGTGCTTTAAACAGAAGTGTTGAGAGACTCAGAAGGTACAGCTAATGCATGTGCAGCTGCCATCCTAGTTGTCATGACAGTCTTGTGCCTCTGCAAGAGATTACTAGCCCCCAGAAATTAGTCTACAACATTCAATACATGCTTCATGCTCTTTTTCATTCTCACTTAATGAACTAGTATTAAACTAGAGAAAAACATACTGTGCTATTTTTTCTTGTGAGGACTTTTGTCAGTCTCTCTGGCTGTTGGTGATAAACATGAAGAACCATTATTGTCACTGTTGAATGCAGTATGTCCCTGTGTGATGTGGGTGCAGTAGACATCACACTTCTCAGGCTGAAAATGTGGACGTGTATGTGTTCTCCCTCCTGGGAAAGTTTCATATCCCTAATGAATGTGTACACTTTCCTGACAGATGCAGGACCTCTCAGTTGCACCTACTTCCAGACTCCTCTCGTAGTAGTAGAGCTCTGACATGGTTGAATGTTGCATATAATAGCATCATGAAATGCTTGTGACATTTTTTGTTTTAGAGTACTCTTTCCTTGGATTACAAGATATCACTGATTGATATTGGGCTGGTGATAGAATACCTCCTTGGTGGAGCTTATCGGAGCAGTTACACAAGGAAGCATTTCCGAATTCTCTACAACAATCTCTACAGAAAACACAAGGTAACTTCTGTGAAATGGCTACCACTGGTCAACAAGAAAAGTCAGAATGTGACACCTGAATATAGCTGGGGTTGTCATTGTGGCTTGTCTGAAGAGCATCAGTTGAATGTATGCCATGCTTGTCTGTTTTATTAATGTCATTGCCAGCTGTGGAGAGGTCGCAACTAAAATAGAGAAGTGTCTCCACAGATTATTTCCTGCCCTGCAAGACCTCTAGGTATTCTTGTATTAACTATTAGTTTAGTAAATTTACCCTTGTGTCTGGAAGCCAGGTTGTGTTCTTTGTCATCCATCAATAAAGATCAACAAGGCTGTGCCAACCACTATTTTACCTTTTCTGAGCAAGTTACATGTTTCTGTTCTTTCAACTTGAGCAACATCACAGAAATACTGAATTTAGTAGGCATTCAACTAGACTTAGAGCATGTCAGCATGACATAGTTAGGAGCAACAGGGAGATCCCTGGCCCAGGTTTTGATCAAATGTCTTATGTTTTAGAAGCAGCTCAGTGGAAGTCATACATCTTCCTCCCCAGGTGTCATGGTTTAACCCCATCTGGTAACTAAGCCCCACCCAGCCACTCACTCACTCCACCCAGTGTGGGGGAAGAGAATCAGAAGAGTAAAAAACTCATGGGTTGAGATGAAGGCAGTTTAGTAGGGTAAGCAAAAGCTGCATGCATAAGCAAAGCAAAAAAACGGAATTAGTTCACCACTTCCCATCAGCAGGCAGGTGTTCAGCCATCTCCAGGAAAGCAGAGCTCCATCACATGTAACAGTTACGTGAGAAGAGAAATTCTATCACTCTGAATGTCCCCACCTTCCTTATTTTCCCCCTAACTTTATATGCCAAGCATGACATCATACGTTATGGAATATCCCTTTGGACAGTAGGGATCAGCTGTCCAGTTGTGTTCCCTCACAAATTTTTCTGCACCCCCATCCTTCTCACTGATGGAGTGATGTGAGAGGCAGAAGAGGCCTTGACTGTGTGTAAGCGCTGCTCAGCAGTATTGAAAACATCCCTGTATTATCCACGGTGTGTTCAGCACAAACATATAACATAGCCCAATACTAGTTACTGCAGAGAACATTAACTACCCCAGCCAAAACCAGCACACCAGACCACTGAGCTGTGTTTGCCTGGCAGAGTTTTTTCCATGACACTGTGATCATCACAGAGGAAGTCTTCTACAGGATGTGTCTGGCTGCACCCATGGTGCAGTGGCTTTGTGCAGGCAAAAGTTTGTTCTTGGATACGCATGCTGTTCTGCACCTCCTAGATGCTTAAGGTGTTTCACTATATGGCATAGCATTTTGCCATGTCTGTGTATCAGTAGCATCAGCTCTACAAACAAAACTGTGGCAGAACACCAGAACATGCCAGAACTTCAGTTTTCCCTATTGGCTTTCCAAAATGAGTAACTTGAAAACAGCCCAAACTTCTCAATAAATTGTATCATTCCCAACATCACATGAAGAGAAGAATTATCCCTGTTTTTTGGAATAGAAGTGCTTCCACATGTTAAAAAATAAACTTTTCATCCCCATATACTGCTTTCAAGACTAATAGAAGAGCCTCAGGTTGATCAGGGAAAATGAGAATGCAGAAATAATGAAAACTGTTACTTGGAGTGAATAGAAACACGGAGACAGAGCTTTCTGTGTGTCAGTGGTTTAATACAATGATTGAAAAGATATTTGAGCAGTTGTAACACTGCACTGTGTCCTTATGAAATAAGGCCTTAACAGGGATGGGTGAAAACACAAGATCATATAACTAGGAATTGCAGGAAAAAGTATTAGTGGTTCAACTGGCAGCATTCTTCCCTCTCAGTCATCACTGAACAAAATGCCCAAGGATGCTAGACGTGCCATCCTTTGGAGGAAATGGTCAGAGAAAAGTTCAGAGAGCTGGCTTTAAAGGGCTTATGACACTTTTTGTAAGGGTAAGCACTTGGAAGAGCTTCCAGCTTGGGTGATTCCAGTCTGATTACAAGTCCTGTTGTTGTTGTAATTGGTGGATGCTATTGGGGAAATCGGTATTTCGAATTTAGAGGTTCAGAAAAAAAAAGATTTTTTAAAAAATTAGATGTGAAACAGGCTGGTTTTCCCTTGATAGTGTAAGCGCCAATGGTAGTTACAGTGACTGCTGACTCACTAGGCTTTGAATAACATCCATTTGTACAGGCACCACTGCAGTCAGAGATAAGCACAGGCAAACTTCATCTCTAATTTGCATTTCTCTCCTTGTCTTTTATGGTATGCTTTTGAATCTAGAGAGTGCTCTCCAGCTTTTCTCAGAGCCTGTCTCATTCCCTTCATCAGAGTAATCAGACAGGTAGCAGAATGGGATCTGCTGAAAGTACTTTGCATTCTCAGTTCTTCAGAACAGCACAGCCTTACAAATACAAGGTAATATAATTGCTTATTCTAGACCTTTCTTAGGATATAATAAGATGCTAATCATTGTATTGAGAAATTTTAGATGTATGTTGGTCATGCTTATTTATCATAATTCTACTTAAATTCCAGTGGAAGCAATATTTTACTGCTCACTGTTCATGAAGTGTAAGCCTTTCAATTTTATTGTTGAAATCAAGCTCAGATTCCTGTGCTATGTTTTAACTTCCATCCATTTGTTACTAAGGGCTTTCATTCACGGAAATTAAATTGTGTACCACCAAATTTCTGAACGTCGGATATAGATAAAAACTCTTAGTATTTGGAAGCAACAGTAGGAGTTCTCTGACTTTCCTGATATTTTCTCATGTTTGCTTTTTAAAGTACCTACAGTAAGCCTGCTAAGAAGAGATACAGTTCAGATGTCTGGAAAATGATGACAGAGTATTTTCTTTCAAAGAAAGAATGATAGAAGAGCAAGTATCACTACATACATGTATCTGACAGACAAAATATGACGTATCTAAGAATAAAGATAAAGAATCTAAATAGCTTTACTGGAATTATCTGAGCCAAAATGAACCCATTATAGCACTGAGACACCCTTGCTTATACCAGTAATACTTTTTCTTTGCCTTTAATGCATAAATGTCCAGACACAGATGTATAGCAAGTTAACAATACAAGTGTGGTAGTTAGTAAAAACATTCTGCTAAATATCACAGGTCCATGGTTTACATTTCAGCCTGCTGATCACTTTTTCTTCTATCATGATGCAAGTACAAGAAAAGAGTCAAGGTAGGATCTTGGTGTCACAGGGTTTGCAGACTGCCCAACACTATAAGGGGAGGCTATAAATGGCATGCGTACAGATCAAGGAGTGTTTTACCTCCACTAATGTTACCAGTTTCTTAGCATTGTTAAGAAACATTGGATCCTAGTTGTGGTTTATGACTTAAATGTGTGTAATGATAAAATAGTTTGCTACTTGCAATTCATATTTATGTGCAGTTTTATTTACATGATTCTGAACCTCAAACATTCATTGTGTTCTTCTTTCTTTTGTTTTAAACAAATTTATAGGAAAGATCGACTGCTTTCCATAAGTGTAAGAAGAAATCAAAAGATGACATAAACTTGGCAGAGAACTATGAGTCATCTGGCTTTATCTACCCCTATAATGACCTCCTGGTTTGGGCAGTATTAATGAAAAGGCAGAAGATGGCAATGTTCTTCTGGCAGCATGGAGAGGAAGCCATGGTCAAAGCTGTTGTGGCTTGTAAACTGTACAGGGCAATGGCACGTGAAGCTAAACAGAGCAACATGGTGGATGACACTTCAGAAGAACTCAAGAAGTACTCAAAGTATGAATTCTTTCTTCACCTCAGTTAATAAAGTTCTGCAGTGCTTAGAATGGTTAGATATTTTCCTAATTCACTAAGAGGTTGTAAGATTACTGGTGCCATGGATTATGGACTGTAAAAGAAATACTTTCAGCAGCCCTCTATTCATATTATATAACGGATCTATGTATTGGTGTGCAGTCTGATTGAGAGTTAAAGAAAAACTATTAGTGTGTTATCTAGTTGCATATTTGAAAATTAAAATATAGGTGACAAATGCATGCCTCACTGTCTGCCACATGGTCAAGTGGAAGACTGAAATTTCCCTTAACGCTTCCCTTCTGGTTCAACTTGTTTAAAAGCCACATGGCACATTCTTTTCACATCTGTAACATATGGTAATGAAGAAAACTAAAATCAGTACTTTAATCCTGCTCTGTGTAGAACCTAAAGAAAAATCTATGCTGAAATAACCAAGTGAATAAAAAATTAAGTAGATCAAGAATTTTCTTCAGGTTTACAGTTTCATGATAGTATTTTCTGCTAGTTTTTCTTGTTAATGACGTATTGTATGCTATGCAGACATCATGCCTCAGATTCAGAGTACAGTAAGATGTGCTGTCTGGTTTTGCATGCAACTTCAGAACTTAATTTAAAGGAAGGTGTATCTTCCTTGAGGAGTCTTCCCTACAGAGGTGTTTAAGAGCCTGTATAAAAGAAGAGGCATTTGCAACTGCCTGCAATGCTTGCCCACAGTGGTGATGAGTCTGTTGTTGAAGGAAACACACAGAACTTCATAGGGTCTGTTTTGATCACTGAGTAATATTAAGAACAGAACAAATAAAATAGAAAACAGGATGACCTTGAACCTTGTGATTAAGACTAAATAGTTAGATTTATTCACAAAATTATTTTTCACTAGATATATTGATAAAGCAGTGGGGAAAATGGGAAAAGGCAGACTTACTGAGATTGTTAGCAGAACTTTAGTTAATGGAGTTTTCAAATCAAACTATTTGCAGCAGTGATTCTGAGTTTTGACTGATCTTTTATATTAACAGTTCCTTTCTGCTCTAGGGAATTTGGGCAGCTTGCCTTAGATGTGCTGGAGAAAGCATTCAAACAAAATGAGCAGATGGCCATGAAGTTGCTCACCTATGAACTGAAAAACTGGAGCAACTCAACTTGCTTAAAATTAGCGGTATCCGTAGGGCTGCGTCCTTTTGTATCCCATACTTGCACACAGATGTTGCTGACTGATATGTGGATGGGACGCCTGAAGATGCGGAAGAACTCCTGGTTTAAGGTAACATCACTCTAGCTTTTTCTGAGCATTTAGATGCTGTTTAGATGCTTTATACATGGTTTTCTGGTTATGAATGTGTGTAATGCACCTTCAGACAGATGTGCATAAGCACAGATTGGAATAGGCTCATCTGGTTGAGAAAAGAAAGTTGTGGAGGGAATCAGTACTTGCTTCTGTTATACTTCTTTGCAAAAACAGCTGTTGGATGGTATTAGGTGAATGCATTTTGTGGTGGTTTTTCATTGCTCTTCCCATTCTCTCAGCACACCTCAGTCTCTCCCCACCTGTTCTCACTGCCTTTCATTGCTGGTTCTCCAGCAGAGCTGCTAATGGGAGGAATGTCCTCCAGACCTAGGGAGCAGTATCTAAAGTATTCCCCCATATCACGACACTCTTCAAAGCTTCAAGATAATCAAAAGCAACACACTTCTTCAGAGTTTGTAAGAGTGTGATATGGAGATTCCCTGAACGATTTCCTGAACAAGTGGCTCCATGCAAGGCCAGTGGAATTGCACTGGGTTTGTGCTGGGACTGTGGATGGCTGACAATGGCTGCAGGTCTATGCTGTCACTGCTGAATTAATTTCCCGAATCTTGTGTCTCTCTCTTAGGTCATTATGAGTATTCTTCTGCCTCCCACCATCTTGATGCTGGAGTTTAAAAACAAGGCAGAAATGTCTCATGTGCCTCAATCTCAAGACTTCCACCAGTTCACTTGGTATCACGGGGATCAGAACCCAACCAGCTCTAAAGATGCCTTGTCTCTGGTTAGTCTGTGATGATCAGTTATTTGTGTCTCAGGGTCTGTCTGTTTACCCTAGTATAATCCTGGAGTGAGGAGAAGGTAACCAGCTGTAAGTGTCTGGACCCAGTTCTCAAGAGGTAGAGGTTTGATCTCAGCTGCAGCCTGTTTCTGACTCCCTGGTTATCCTTCACTCCTAGTCCTTCTGTAAGATTTTGTTTCCTGAATTACATCATATCCCTTCTAGAAGCCTAGCTCCTTCGCTCCTGTTCGAAAAAACAGGGTATTTCTGCTTCTGCATTGCTTAAGCCTAGCAGAGATAACATTCAGAGCACAAGAGAAGCACTGCTTTTGGTTTAGTCACCTGAACTGAGTCATGAAACACCCTGTAGGGACCTGTGGTTGCGCAAAAGTCCTTCTTAGGCCTGTGTCTGGAGTGTCTTCAGCATAGGTGAAGTCTTGGCCTTTTAAGACCTGAATTGTCCCAGACTTCTGCTAAGCAGAATTGCCTGTCCTTTCTTTTTCTCATTCTCCACAAACTGTTCCTTGAACTGAAAATTTCCAAAAGTTTTCTAACTAAGGTAGACAGCAGACAGGAGAATTTCCATCCAAAAGTGTAAGTGTTGGTGAGGTGATCGCCATCCAATACCAATAAGATTGTCAAGTGAGAGCTGTCTTTATTGCTCTGGTCCGCTTATCTTACAGCAGATAAGCATTGCAGATTGCTTGGGGCTTTCTCATTTAACTTTCAATATGTGTAAAATAAAAGAGAGTGAATTACCATTGAGGGGTTTTGGAGCAACATGGTATGCCTGTCAATGCCATTGTGTTTTCTCTCTCTGATTGTGTTTTCTTTCTCTGATGCAGAAAAATGCCCAAGGCTGTTGTCTCCTGTCACTCATAGTCACTTCAAAAATGCTTTTTATGTGGTTGGCTAGCAGCTCTGACACAGAGGACAGGCCAATTAGAATTATTTGCAGCAGGACCACCCCTGCAATCTGATAGAAAGAAACACAGCAAAGTATGTAAGCACTTTTCAGACCTGCCTCTAGACAGGGCTGCCTCCTTCCTGCACTAGCAATAAGTTTAACTTCTGACTTTATCTGATATAGAGTATAGAGTGTTGTTTAAAACAAAAGGCAGAGCTACCTTTTTTTTTTTTTTTTTCCTAGTATTTAATGTATTATAGAAAAATATACAGAAAATTTCAACAGTGTACATGTGCCATATAGAGCATCTTTCACAGACAGTCATAAATTATAAATTCCAGTGACCTTTTACAGCTAGGAATTGGACTCTTTCATGGGACAAATCTTTCACCTTGGAGGATCTGATGTAACACATTGGGATGATTGTGTATATCAAATTCTCTTGTTTAGCACTTTTCTGAATTTAATGTTATGAAAAAAAAAAATCATTTTTCCCCTGATGACACAAGAAAATGTTGTGTAGTAGGAGTAAGTGCATCACAAAAAAATACTATACTTCAGATGTCTAGTAGCAGTAAGTTTTAGCATTCATATTAGACAAGGCAATTGGCCAGCATTGAAACAAAACAGAACAAGGTAGTTTGGTTCTCTCAGCTTTGCCTAGCTGTTAGCTATTTATATTTCTCCCAGACCTCTCTCCTTCATCTATGAAAATTCCTTTCAGCACCTTCTGGTTTTGTCAGTTGCCCACTCTTGTGTGTCTGCAGCCCTTCTTAGGCTTCAGCGGCACTCAGGCACTTGTACTTTCAGATGGGTACTTGGACAAATGTCAA
>JANHGN010009709.1:0-17883 GCA_024605025.1 Megaceryle maxima
CCCCTTTGGGGAGGGAAGGGGGTTAACAGAGAGCGTCTGTTAGGTCTAAGGGGCTGCCCTGACCCTAAACCGTGACATATGCAAATTCAGGCATTCAAAGGTTGGAGCTACTTCAATGAAGACTGTCAAACCATAAAGAGGTCTCTTCAAGCACTTGCCTTATGATTCAGCCTCTGCATGTTCAATCTTCTTTTAAGTCTACCTTTTCAGATAATGTGAAGAAGACCACCCTTATGCTGTTTGGCTACCTCTCCTCTCTATTCACAGAAACTCATATCAGCAGCCCCCGAGTTCTCCCTGAATCCTGGTACCTGGTTAGTTTGCTTACCTTTTGAGCAGTCCCTGGGTATGAAAAATTGAAAGTTAAAAGCCATATGGTTGAAAAAGGCTACTTGACCCTTGGTCCTGATACAAAGAAGGTTGAATGTTTTCTTCCACGTTTTGTTTGTAATATAATGTTACATTAATGAGGTAATGTTGTTGTAGCACTGGTGACCTAGCATATGTCAGGCAAGCTTGTAAGGTGACGTATCTTCTAGTAGGGTACATGATACAGTAAATAAAACCCAAGCAGACAAGTATTCAGACATAGAAGCTTTTCTTTGTGTCCGAAACAGCAGCTTACTGAAATGCCCTCAAAAGAGGAACAGGTCCAGGTTACTCCCTGCAGTTATTGCTCATAAAGAAAATGTTTTTCACCATGTTTGGATCTTTTTGTAAGAGCTTTGAGTTGATTAATATTTTTCTTGTCCCTGAGAAGTCAAAATACTTGCTCCAGTTTCTCTTAAAAGTACACCTTTATTTTTCAGACCTACATGAGGCCTTGTTGGCAGAATAGATTGTTCTAGCATAACCAGATGTGAACTTCCACCATCATTGCCAAATGCAAGCAAGCTTCTCTGCAAGCATGCTTCACCCTACCTGAAGACTAAATTATCCCTGCATGAATCTATTATCCCCTATCTCACTGGCTAAAACCCCACCTGGGCTGACAGCCGTGACACTGAGACATCTGTCAGCCTCCATGGTAAGTGGGTATTGTATAACAAGGCTTGCAAACTGTCTTGCAAGGCAGCTGGGCAACACCTCTTACTGTGAACCAGCAGATAAGAAAGTTTCTTGGTCTTGGCTGGGGACTTGGTTTTACAGTATAATATTTAATTCTGGATTGGACCTTGCTGTATAAAAATAACTGACTGACACTGCTCTGGGTTTTATAAAGAGGTATTTTGAAATTTAGTGTTCAGAGTGCATCTCTGCAGTGATAAGTGGTTGCCCTGGTTTCAGCTGGGACAGAGTGAATTTTCTCCCTAGTAGCTGGTACAGTGCTGTATTTTGGACTTAGTGTGAGAGTAATGTTGATAACACACTTATGTTTTAGTTGTTGCTAAGTAGCACTTAGCCTAAGTTATGGATTTTTCAGTTTCCCATGCTCTGCCAGTGAGGAGGAGCAGAAGGAGCTGGGATGATCCCTAGTTGGGAGAGCTGACCCAAATTAGCAAAAGGGATATTCCATACTATAGAATGTCATGCTCCGTATATAAACGGGGAAGACTTGTCTGAGGGGGTGACAGTGATCAGTGCTGGAGGACTATCTGGGCATCGGTCGCTGGGTATTGAGCAATTGCATTGTGCATCACTTGTTTTCTTGGGTTTTATTTCTTTCTTTGTGTTATTTTCCTTTTCATTATTATAATTATTGTTTATTATTATTTTATTTCATTTATTAACTGTTCTTATCTGAACCCACAACTTTTACTTTTTTTTCTTTCTGATCCTCCTCTCCATCCCACCTGGTTTGGGGAGGGAGAGGAGTGAGTGAGCAGCAGTGTGGTGCTTAGTTGCCCACTGGGGTTAAACCACAACAGTTGTTTATGGCATCTCTGAGATGATGAGTGTTTTATGGTACTGTAGTGTCTGAGCAGTTGGATACTGGCAGATCACTTCAAAGACCTACAGCATATACTTTTCTCCCCAAGCTTCAGGGAGTTTGGGGAGCTAGCTGCCCAAATTGGGGATATTTCATTTCCATAAACTATTATATGTGTTGTATCCAGTAATGGCATAAGATTTTAGGACACCTTAGGCAGGCAATGTAAAAAGGCATGTATGAAGGCATTGTCTCTGTCTAATAACCTTACAGTCCCAGAACAGCTGAGGATTTATCATGGTTAAGGGAGACCAGGGATCTTTTCAAACCATCTCTTCCCTAAGCTCACGTTTTTCTCCTCAAGAGAGGCTTTCCTGTACAGATCCAATACAAAACAGAAGTTTGCTGCATTCTTGCTGTGAATGGTGGTACTTCCAAGGCAATGAGGATGGTGTCTTTGTTATGGGTAAGATAGACAGTGGAAAAATGGTCACATTATATCAACACCAAACAGAAACCCATGTGCTGGGAGTGTCACTTGAAACTCTGCCTCTTTTTTTGTTTCAAATAGACTAGACCAGAGAGAGGGACAGCTGGGTTTGGTCAGCACCCAGTTGGCCTGCATGCCTTGTCAATATGTTTGTGGGTTACTGCTGCCTTTCCATCTGTTCCTGGTGTCTCCTCCCACACTGAAATTCTCGTTAAACCCTAGCAGTGGTCCTGATACCATAAATATACATTTTACACAGTATCCTTTTGCTAATGTTGCAAACTCAGCCTGTGATTAGCTGGTCTCAGTGACACCGAGGAACTGGCTCTATGCTGGGGGCAGTTGTACCACTGCCGAAGAGCTGCGGAACTAAGATATTTTCTCTTTCCCTCTGCACTCATCTTCCCAGTATTTCTCCTCTGCATTTTTCCAGCAGGATGTCCCTGGAGCCTTCCAGCTTGTCAAGTACCGCACACTGCTCTGTGCTCGATAGCATATGGCCAACAAAACAAAGAGCATGCAGCTGGAATTTGAATGTGGCACAAACTGAATTGCTTTAAAAATCAAGGTATGTGCTAGGAAAAAACAAATTGTAGACATGCCAGGCACAAAAGGTCACGTAGTCCAAACACTGGTCTCAAGCCAGGAGATGTCTAAAATTCCTCTGATAATAATCCAGCATCTCCTGATGTAGTACCTAACTGTCCTGATGGTAGGAAAGTTCTCTCAGTATTTAACACGAGCCTTACTGTTACTGTTCACAGGTTACTGTTCCAGTGCAAATGGGGAATAACTGACCACTTTCCCATTTATAGCAACCTTTTACACAGCTAGCACCAATACCTCCCTTTCATCTCTGCTTTTCTACAAAAAGCTTTTTTTTTTTTTTTAACTAGAAATTATTTTTTTTTAATTAATGATAAAGTCTGTTCGTTATACCTGTCTATTTCTTCAAATGTTGACTCCAATACAAGAACTATTGCTGTGATCAATGTCTTACCAGTGCCATGTGAAGGACAGAGTTTACCACCCATGCCTTCTGTATGATACTTGGAACAGTTAGATTAATTTTGCTGTCTATTGTAAGTCCATTTATATGGTACTGTTCTGTACATAATTCTTCTTTCTAAAGGTGGTAATATGGCTGTTCTCAGGATTCTTCTTGGTCTCATTCTTCTGGATTTTCCCCATTCTCTACAAACTCACAAAGTGCTCAGCAATTTCTAAGATTTTGTCACAGGAATGGTAATTTGAGTAATACCAGCTCATCCAAGTATTCCTTAAAATATTATTTTCCTATTTAGCCTATTCTCTTGTTATTAATTTTAAAGATCTTTAGGCAATAGATCACAGTTCATGTTTTTAGGAAAGATTTAGTAATAAGAAAAGGCATTGCACCTGTCAGTCTCGTTTAGGCTCTCATTTTGACAATCTGTCCTTAATATTCATGTTAGTTTAATGGAATTGTAAAATTTTTCTAAAATCCCTTTTTCGTTACCTGAAAACAATGGATAAGAGTCACCATCTTTTTCCTCCTGGATAAGTTCTGTTTCTGAAAACTTATCGTGAGCTGACTATCACTTTGAAATATGATCAACAAAATGCCTCACGGGATCATTGCTAAAGGTGTGGTGGAACAAAAAGCACATTTTTCATGAACAGCTGTTACAATACAGCAGGAGAGACACTTTCCTTAGACTGCCAGTAGGCTCATACACTCCTTTCTCTGGTGATTTGATTTGCCTTTGTGCTTGCAGTCAATGTGCGAGTGCAGGAAAAGGTGGGAATAAGACTTTGGGCAGGATGCAGAAACATTTGTTGCATAAAACAGCAGGCCAGGGTTGGGAGAGCTTTCCAAATCCATGATACCCTGTCTGTAAGGTAGGAGGAAATTGCTGCGGAGATCCCCAAAACCAAGCTGCTGAAGGCCCATAACAGATTAACAGTGTAGACCCCGGCCTTCCAAGGGTGATGGGGCATGTCTCAGCAGCTGTGGGCAAGCATGTGGGTCAGGTGGATGTTGAAGAGACTGAGGCTAGCACCATATCTTAGAGGGGGTGGGAAATAGGAGGAAAAGGTCTTTCTTCATCACAAGGCAAAGAATGAAGACATACTATTATTCCCAGGAGTTATTTTTCAAGGACAATTTGTCCTCAGACACTGTTGTTTTGTTAATAAGGATGTGGCCAAGCTAAGCAATTTTCTCTAAGTCATTGTGTGCATTTCTTTCTCAAACCATGTCCATGGCAAATTATGTATAATTGGTCTGTAAGGCAATCTGTGTCCTGCTTAATCTGCTGTTTATTGATATGCTCTTTATCAACACTGACAATTTTTTTTCTTGATGATTTTGTCACCTCTAACAGAATGTAAACAGTGATTATGTAAACAGCTTACACTCCCATTCACCATGTTCAAGCACTTTGATTTCTTATCTTTTTAAAGGTGAAAGCTGGATACAGAAACCTGGTAGGGTACACCACAATTTAGTAATTAGGGCTAAAGTGCCATCCTGCATTAGAGCTGGGCCACTCCTGCCGTGCTTTGCTGAGGCTTGCACATAGGACTTCAGATAGCGCTTGGGGCATATTGTCAGCTGGATCAGTGCCCTCCTCCAGAGAATGGCACTGTGCCAGACATTTGTATGCCAGGGAATTCCTTGGATAAGACAAGAAGCAGGTCCCAAGTAAAAATATGCCCTTATCCAATTCTATGAGTCACTGTAATGATACTACGGCATGAAAACCAGGTTTTTCTGCAGCAGATTTCTTGCCCTGCAGCTTGAAATTCAGTATATATCTGTGAGATACCATATGCAGAAACTTTAAATTCTTTTCTTCTCTAGAAGGTGGAACTTCAAGGATTGGGATTTATCATATTGTTTTAGGAATATTATTCTTTCAGAAATCCTTGACCGGTTTTGGCATTTGAGAAGAATAAGGCATCTCATCCTTTGTGGAAAGACAAGGCAAGTAATTGTACCTGTCACAACCTTACTCTCAAATTACACTATTTGTAATACTCAAGTAATCCAGTTTAACATAGTTTAGCTATTTGCCAAAAGTTTTCACTGAAGATGAGATACCGTATAATTCTCAAATAACATAGTTCAACACACCAGCTCTTCCAAATCTGCATTAACATTCTGTTATGTACAGCATAAAGAGAAAAGCCTCGTGAACTTGCTCTATCAGTAGTGGATACTAGAGCTATACCATTTTTCCTCTGTTATTTGCTCTTCCATTTTTAGTCCTGCTGTTACTCAAAACACAAGTGAAATTACTCTACTACTTCCAAGAAATATCTGCAATGTAAGGTTGAAAGTGACCTTGAGAGGTCATTTAATCTAATGAAATGTCAGTGCCAAAGTTCAGAATATTTACCAAACTATGATATAACTTTATTGGCACATATAGTGGGAATAACTGTATCCTGATTCTCTAGGCCAGGTATGGACCACTGAACCTCAGGCTCATGGACCACCAGGTGTCCCAGGACCTCAGTATGGATATCTTGAGACCAGGAACAGCTGCTCGGTCATCATCTTCTGTTGCAGATTTGGGTGTGTATTGCTGCCAACCTCCTATTTCACACAACCTATACTTGGCTTCCCCATTTTCAAGGTAATCCTCAGACTTGAGCAGAGAATGAGCTCCAAGAAGACAAATGGTGCTGACAGCAGCCTGCTCCCAACCACAATCCATCCCAAAAGGCTCTGGTCCTTCTCTGATAATGGAAGCTGACATGC
The DNA here is from genome assembly GCA_024605025.1 of Megaceryle maxima. Taxonomy (NCBI): domain Eukaryota; kingdom Metazoa; phylum Chordata; class Aves; order Coraciiformes; family Cerylidae; genus Megaceryle; species Megaceryle maxima. The sequence continues at coordinate 6,109 of JANHGN010009709.1, forward strand.
ATGCACCGTACAGGAGATCTTTTGGTGAGGTTTCCACCCCCAAACATCTCACCCAGGTCACACTGGCTTCTTGCTGGCAGCCGTATGGGCAAATTGTCCAAGCAATCTATGGATGGGCAGCAGAACAAGCAGTCCTGGTTTAGTCTATCCCCATCCTTGAGACAAAATCTAACAGATTTACACCATTCTCAGCTGCTCTTAAAATCTTTCAGTGTAGACGATGACAGCAGTGCCTGCCGTAACCAGCATTCAATTGTGCTTTCAATTAAAAGGACAATGTCTAATCTAAACTACCATTGCTCTCAGCAACTGAGCTGACTTGTTTTCCTGCTGTTTTTGGAGGAAGAGTACATATTTTGTCCATGTGAAGACACATCATCCCTTTCTACTTTCTAGAAAATACAGGCTCAATTCTTTCAACCATTCCCAAGAAGTCACATTTCTTACCATTCATTTTGCTCACTTCTGAGCAGTGTGATTCATAGAGCTACATTCTTCTAAAAATACCCAGCCCAAAAATGGACACAGTTTTCCAGTTGAGGTCACTAATGCCAAGCTGAGTAAAAGAACTGCTTCCTATATTTTATACCTGTTAATGCATCCCAGAAGGGCATTTGAATGTCTTGCAACAGCACTATATTTTGCACTTTAAATTCCAATCCATTGTTATCTTCAGGATCTTTTTCTGCAGCAGAATAAAACCAAACAGAGCAGGACAAACTTCTTCAGGGCCCCATCTCTTGTTTCATCACATTTAAATAACCCACTGCTTGATAAACTCAAATAGCAGTTAACAATCAGTTTTACATCCATCTAATTCTTGGGGTTTTTTTTTTTGGGGGGGGGGTGTCATTTTCCTTCAGCTTCTTATGAGAACATTGTATGAAATTGTCAGAAGCTGTGGTATGGTCAGTGTAAATTCTGTTGGTGGTTTCCTGTGTTTTTTCTAGGTTTCTAACCATGTTAAAGCATTTTGTTGGAAATGCAAATTGCTCGTAAAACTGTATATTGTCTGTTTTGTTGGTTAGTAAGTAACTGTTCAGTGAGAGCATTTCCAGGTATGGAACTTAAACTCATACATCATTGTATATCCAATAGATTTCTTCCTTGTCTTGTTCTTAAGATAGATTTTGTTTGCATTTTGTTCCCAGCCCTCTGGGACAACCTGTCCACCTGCAGTTTTCAGAAATTATCATTATCGGTTCAGAGATTGCTCAGAGTAAGTCCTAAAATACTACTGGAGGAATTTCCTCAAAGCCCACTGACATGAATACAGCTAGACTGTCTAGATAGTCCATCCATTGCTCCTTGCTCTTGTTGAAATAGATTTCCTGAAATAACTGGTCAAAGATAACATTTTTTGTGATTAATGAAGAAAAAAAAAAAAAAAAAGGAATTTCATGGAAGGTCAGTCATGCATATTGCTTTTTAAATGCTATACATATTTGGGTAGACTTTTCAGAAAACCTCACCTACAGTGCAATATATAAAAACCCACAGACCACATACAGCATGTGGGTTTCAAATTCCAGCTGGTCTTCATAAGACAAATGTATTAACTTTACTATTATAGCAGTTGCTGGCTAGATTAAAATGTAGAAATGGAGTCACAGTCACTGAAGTCTTTCCATGAGATCAGTCCTTTATAGGTCACTATTGTAAAATCTGAATAATTTCTCTTTCTCTGAATTCTTTAAAGGATTAAATGTTAAATGATATATCATTTTAAGAGCTGGGTTTTCGAGGCCTTCCTGCCCTCATAATTCATTGCCTTCTCCTCTACCTGTATTTATAGCAAGCATGAATGAAGTTTGCCCAGGTAGAATGTAAGATAAAAATACTTTTGAAAGCTAGTTAGCATCTGTACTTGGATGCATCACATAACAATGATCATCCTTATTTTTTTCATATTCCTGTTCTTCCAGCTTTCTGTGACTGATGTCAAATTTATACTTCTACATTTATTTTATGCAGAATTATGCCAGAGTGTTTTTTTCTGTGATAGACGCAAAACATCACCTGAAATCCTGGGGGTGCTCCTTTTACTCACACACAGGCTCTCCGTACCAATGCAGATTCACCCGTTCACAATGGAAGGTCAAGTGTCAAAGGTTACTAGAATTTCTAAATGAAATTTTCCCTGTTTAGTAACTTGGTGGTAGCTTTGCCACTGACTTTAGCAGGGTCAGAGCATCAGCCGCTGTTTGTCCAAAGCTTTCAGTAGAACATTCCTATTGTGTAATTCATATGACTACAGGGTAAATAAAGGCATTTGTCCTCATTTGTGCACTACCTCTTTGCAGGGAATGGATAATTACACAGAATGCAGCAGGATGGAAGTCTTACAGCACTGTTTGCACATAGAGAAGCTCCAGTCATGAAGAATTCATAATCTAATTTCAAACAGAGACAATAAGTGACTATAGCGCATAGATAGAGAACTAAAGGAAGCATAAGAAGTTTTTAAGCTCTTAAAGAAAACAAAGATACTTCCTTCAATGCTAAATAGGCTTTTTTTCTTTTTTTTTTCTTTTTTTTTTTTTTTGTGATAAACAGGCTTTTTCTCCTCAATAGGGAGCTACATGCTTTTTATACCTTCTAGATATTGCTGCTCTAGACAGCAATGCAATAAAACAGGCATTTTCATTATTAAAACCTTTTCTTCAACTGCTTATAGCTTTCTGGAAATAAAGCTTGCTTGCCTGATTTCTTAACATTGCAACTGAGAGAAAACAACAACAAAAAAAAGAAGCAGACACTAAAGTGATTTAAGGAATGAGTAAAATATAGCTATCAAATAAGAACAAACAACAAATAAAGGTTGTCCAGTCTTCTAGATTTCAAAAAATAAGGATTAGGTAAAGTAAGTAAAGGGGGAGTGAAGTTACTTTTCTGACAGGAGCTTTTTGTAGAAGTTTGCATGGCTTTTATTACCTAAGCGGTGCACCCTGAGTAAGGTAAACAGCACTGGCTGAAGGTCCAGCTCAGAAACCCAGGAGACCCAATTGCTTTATCTGTGTCCCCTCGAAGAGCAATGTTTCCCCAGTCACAATAAAAAAAAATTAAAATATTCAAAGACAAACCCCAAAGCTTTGCAGGGCTTTGCCTGCATCTCACCTCCTGACTCCTTCAGTGAGCCCTGGCTAAAGGTGGGTTCTTCAGGTGTGGCTGCAACACCAGGTTCAGCTGTGCTGCCTCTTGCTTCAACCCTGGTAATGTCCCAGAGGTGATGTCCGGGTGCAGAGCACTCAGACAGATATGCAGCTCTGCCTGAGGGACACTATCCCAAGGAAAAGCTTTTTCCTTTGCAGCCTCCCATCCTTGTTTCCCTGAGGTCTCATGATCAAACCTTTTGAAAACAGAGTTGTGCTCAGTGTTCTTGTTTAATGCTGAGCAAAAAGGGACAGTAGAATTTTATAAACCCCAAATTTAAAATGTATCTGCCCCTTTCCAGGAGCAGTCCTACTAGTCTTACAAATAAAAGGCAAATGGATCCTGGGCAAGCCCAGTTTCTCTCCTCCAACTCCAGCAGAGGCTGTCAAAGAGCTCCCTCCTCTGTAGGACTTCCGTCCCCTGCAGCTCCTCATAGCTCTGCTCTTTCCTTCCACAACCGAGGATACTCTGAGGTAGCTGACAGGTTCTCTGCATCAGCTTGCACAGAGGTTCACCTGACATGAGTTCAATATTCTGGCACTGCAGATAGGCTTCTACACTTGCACAAGGTTCATTGCAAGGCTGGGACCAAAATAATTCACATCTCTACCATGTTCCATAGTCAGGCTCAGTTGCTTATCCCAGCCTCACACCAGAGCAAGGTCTAGGGGTAGAGTGAAACCAGGAGGAAGAAAATAAAATTAAACAACTAGAGTAATAGAATTTTCTTACCTTATTTTCTCCATTAAATTAAATGTCTCTATTTTCCCCAAACTGCTTTTGTCAAGTGCCCTGTCTGATCAGTGCTATAGGATTGTTTGGCATGAGCATGGTCTGAAAAAACAAACTTCACCCTCTGGAGAATTTTCCTGGGAGTAATAGATCTACATGAAGGTCTAAATCAATAGGAGCCTTTCTGAATGCATTTCCAGGAAACCTAGACACATCATCAGCAACACTGGCTAAAATACAAGGTGCCAGACAATGTTTAGAAAGCAATTTATAGTTAAGTAATTTAAATTTCATAGTGAAGAAGGCCATATAGTGGCCTCCATCCACTGCAGGAGGAGGAAGCTGGATGCATTCAGGGACTGCAAAATGCTTGCACAGTTTTGGGAGGAGGTTTGAGGATTATTTTTTTTCCAAGTATGATTTCTGGATCCCATTCTGATTCCAAAGGAAAACCCTCTTCTGCCTCCCCTGAATCTCAGCATATATTCAGCTTTTGCTTGTGTTTTGTTTTGTTCTGTTTTGTTTTTCCCTAAGGTTTATTTTCTGTCAGAGGATTATTTCCCTCTTTCCTAAAAGCTTTCTTTTAAGCTATTGGGGTAGATATTTAAGGTCTGGATTCTGTCACTTTTTGTTTACATGTTTTCAAATGTTTCTCCTCAAGCTTAAGCTTAACAGGAGGAGAATTAAATGTAGAGGCTTGTACCACCATACAGTCAGTTGATAACCACACCAGGGATTCTTCCTCTTTTACCATCAGCTATTAAGACTAGAGTTTATGAAATGTCTTAAGCCCGATTTTCTGACTCAATGCCACTCCCAAACCTTTCTTTTCAGCTGCAGCACCATCCTGCAGGCACCTGAACTGAGGGCGCATCCTGTATGCCAGCTCCAGTGTTCATGGGGCTCATTTTGCCCTGGTCTCTCCTTGAATGAGTAGTTCAGCAATTACCTTCAGCCCCAACCCAGCTAGGATGGCTTAAAACAATATATGTCACCTTCCAGAAGCACATCCTCTCTGTGAGGATATATGCTGGTCCCGCCAGAAAAAAATAAAGGGGAAGAAAAAAAATGTGATTACTATATGCTGACCAAAGTGATGCCATCAGATGAACAGCAATGAGGAATCACAGGGACAGTGAAGAAGAAAAAGGATATTTCATGTCACCTGGTGCTCCCACCTGGGACAGCAGCAGGTGTTGCTTGGTATTCCCAAAGCTGTGGAAGCACTGACCCTGCATTTCTCTCTTTCTAATATTGAGGTAGGATGCAGGCAAAGCCCTCTAGTTGTGAGCATGTTAAGTAAAATATGGGGTCTGCTTTCTACAGCCATTTTATTATTATTTTCCTCAGTTTATGAACCAATAGTTCTAATGGTTCTCTTGGGAGACAGACCATGTATCCATGCCCTCTCTAGGAGGCATTGTCTTGCACCATGCCTCTTCACCTCCCTGCCCATTCCTCTCTGAAAAGCCTTTCAAGGTTCTGGGCTAGACAGGTGCACAGCAGAGGAGAGGGGTGAACACACCACTGGCCATAGGGCCCATTGCCAGTATTGTGGTCCACACAACTTGATGGCATCCATATACTCTATAAGAGGGCTTATTTAGGTCAGCCCCACAGCAAAGCTGTATGATGACCTGAATATTACATGTCTGGCTTTACCATCATGCTGCTATGAGATGGGTATTGATGACTTCAAGAGTTAATTACACCTTCTATTGCCCAGTTTTAGTTGATAAAAACTCTTTTGCTTCCAGGGACTTGATACTGGAGCCTTGAAAACCTAAGAAAGAAACTCAAAGTATGAAAACCCACAGCAGAGGCAGAGAAAACAATTTGCAGGAAAATTGAGAGCAAAGGCAATAAGAGCAGGGGAAAGTGAAGCAGCTCTCAAAGGCTCCCCCAGGGCATGGTGAGCTAGCAAAAATCAAAAGACAAAACAGCATACAAGCCCAAATCCTGCCAGTGGCAAATCCAACAAACAGCTGGAGCAAAAGGCAGCTCTTGGAAACAAAGCTGCTGCTCACCCTCACCTCTCCTTCAGAAGTATCCCCCATACAGAAAACAAGATACCATGAAATATTATACAGTTCTGCTCTCTTAAATATTTCTGCCTAACTTTTCCCTTGGCTTTGCCTGTTTCTTTTACCCTTGGTGGCCTCCCCCCAGACCTGCTGTGCTGGAGCAGAGGCACCATCAGGATGTGTAGGGCTGCACTCTCTGGGCAGTCTGGTCAGGGATGGGGCTGTAAGTGCTGTGGGGGCCAGAGCTTCAGCTGGATTCATGCATCTTTATACTTTGGGTTTTGTTTTGTTTGTTTGGGTTTTTCTTTCCCTCTTTACCCCAGGAGGGGCGACTGGAGAGAAAGTATTACAAATCTGGTGTTCACGGAACAGTTTGGGTGGGAATGGATCTTCACAGATCATGTAGCCCAACCTCCCTGCCATGGGCAGGAACATCTTCTACTAGATCAGGCTGCTCAAAGCCCCATCCAATCTGACTTTGAACACTTCATGAACACATGAACAATCAGGAAGGATCCCACAAGTTCTCTGGGTAACCTGTTCCAGTGTCTAACTACTGTTATTGTATAAAATATGTTCCTTATATCCAATCTAAATATAACCCTTTTCAGTTTGAAAGTGTTTTCCCTTGTCTTGTCACTAAAGTCCTTGGTAAAAAGTCTCCCTGTGTCTTTCTTATAAGCCCCTTCTGTATACTGAAAGGATGCAATAAATGTCTCCTTGGAGCCTTCTCTTCTCCAGGATGAACAACCCCAACTCTCTCAGCCTTTCTTCAGGGGAGAGGATTTCCAGCACTCTGATCATTTTTGTGACCCTTCTCTGCACCTGCTCCAGCAGGTCCACATTTTTCTTGTACTGGTGGCCCCAGATGTGAACACAGTGCTCCGGGTGGGGTACAGAGCAGAGGAGGAGAAACACCTCCCTGGACCTGCTGGACAGGATACAATTGGCTTTCTGGGCTGCAAGTGCCCATTGCTGGCTCATGACCATTTTTTCAGCCACCTATATCCCCAAGTCCTTCTCTGCAGGGTTGCTCTCAATCAGTTGATCCTCCAGTCTATAATGATATTGGGGATTTCCCTGACTCATGTTCATGACCTTGCACTTGACCTTCTTGAACTTTACAAGGTTCACATGGGCCTACTCCTCAAGCCTGACGAGGTTCTTCTGAATGGCATCTCTTTCCTGCAGTGAATCAACTGCACCCCTCAACTTGGTATCATTGGCAAACTTGCCGAGTATGCACTCAGTCCTACTGTCCATGTGTTGAAGTTACCCATTTTCAGGTTGAGTGCAGTGCTCCATTCACAGAGAAACATATATGCATATTTACATAAATAGGGCCTCTCTCACAAAGTATTTACCATCTAAAAAGTACAGAACCATACAGTAAATCAACATGGAGGCAGTAAGTTCTTACATCGAGGAAGTTAATAGAAATTAGAATCTCCCACTCAAAGCAAAGACACTGTTCACAGTATTGAACAAGGTTTAACAAGTAACAAGGTTTTAGAAGAGCTTTGAAGGTCATTGGGAACAGTGTACCCAGCACCTCAACTCCATCTTTGCAAGCATCCCTGAGTGCTTAACACTTCTGTTTAAAGCAATTTCAAGAGAAATTTTAATTTTGAACTGTAGCTATATTTTCATAACAGAAAAAAAAAAAAAAGTGAAATCTTGCACTGGTATCCTTGGCTTGAGATTTTCTAGTTGTGGAATTATGACTAAAGACTACAAACCAAGCTCCCTACATCAGTGAACATGTGTGTGTTTATAATATACCCATGGAGGAATAGAAGGAAACAACCTCTATTTTGGCAACCCTTGCACTTTTCAAATTAGATGCAGAAAAGTTATTCTAATTATTTAAAGGTCTCTGTGTCTCAGCAAATTGTATTGACAGAGCTTTCACTTTCAATAAAAAACAGACCTGAAATGTTTTTGTAAATGTGTTGTTTTCATCATGATTTTTCTTTTGCTGCTATTGCCCTTTTTACTGGGCGAAGATTATGCAGGCAGCCACACTTATGTACATCCCTGTCCCTAGTCCCTTTCTTCCCCACCACTAGGCTCCTGATTTCTACAGTCTTTTTACATCCCAACCTCCTGAAACACCACGGCCCAGCTGCACACAGAGCCAAGGGTGGTGGGTTCACTTCAGAGTAAAGTCAGGGACAAGGAAGAGAGAAGGGCAGAAAGGAGTTTAAGAAGGGGGGTTGGGAGTCCGAAACACAGAGCTGGAAGGACAGGCAGCATGAGGAGAGCTGAGTACTGGTGAAGCAAGAATAAAATGAACCAGGATGACTGAAGCAGAGAGGAGAGAAGATTTTGCTACAGATTGTCCTGCTATGAAATTGAAATATGGGGCTTTAAATTGGAAGGTAGGCGAGGCAGAATGAGATAAAAAGAAGCCGAGGGAGTAGTAGTGAGCAATAAGCTGTGTTTGTGATGCACATGCACAGTAAGTGCGTAAACCAATTAATGAAAATATCGCATTAGCATCTGCAGTGGGATTGCCCCTCCTCTGCACCCACACAGAGCTCTCCAGGATGTGGCTGCCTCTTTCCAGTCGGGTTCTGCTCAAGCTCATCCAAATTTTCCATTGGAAGAAGTGGTACTGCTCTGCTTTTAATGAGTTCCCAAATAAAGAGATGATGACTGGCAGTGTAATTTCCCTTCTACACTTCGTGCTTTCATGACTGGAGTTTATTATTAACCTTGCTACTACATCCTCTGTTATTTTACTCTGGTGGTTTAATTGTATTTCCACCTCAGTCATGTACACTTGCTTTCTAATACTCTCCTTTCCCAGATTGCTTTCATGTGAGCAGCAGGGTTTTTCTGTTAAGTATTCTGCAATGTTTTTAGTATGCATTTCTTTCTAGTTTAATCTTTCTCTTTTTTCTTCTCTGTCCATGTATTAGTCATCCTTAATGGGGTATAGCACCTTGTGCTTTCTGACATGGAAAACAGGGACAATTTAAGCAAACATCAAGGACAAAGCATAAAAATAATGGAGGCAGTCTTGGTAAAAGGGGAATTAATGACTCAGGCAAGTAGTTGCCACATGTAAGTAATTTCAAGGAAAGAAAGCATCAGCCATGCTTAGAAATGCAGATGTATTTATTGCCTTTCAGCCTCCCTATTTAGCTGTTAATAACAGCGTATTGAAAGGGAACAAAGGAAATCTCTGAATGCAGAAGCAGCGATGTCTTAGCGAGGTGGTCTGGTGTAATGGAAATTTAGGGCACAAGAAGCAGGCCTGATTCTTATTTTATTAAGGTTGACATAAATCAGGCATGTGTATCCATTGAAGGAGTGAATGAACCTATGCCAAGGTAGGGCTCAAAAGAAGTCTCTCAGGTGACCCATCTCCACTCTAACATGGATCAGCAGCCCTCACAGGAGCAGCACGTCCTCTCTCAGTTAATAAAAGAAGATGGAAATAAATCTTTGTATTCCACTATAAAATACTAGGATTCATGCTGAGCCACCCCAGGGTATGTGTGTGCTTCTAGTAATGCAAAAGAAGCCAAAGTGCAGTAACACTAACAGTGTGGTCAGTGGTTTAGTATTAAGTCAATAAAAATAATTGAAAGTCAACTCCTTGTTTACAGTCTGGCCCCTTTCCAACACCAGCATTTTAGGGGAGCTGTGCATTGGATCTAAATGAAATGTAATTAGCTGGAGTTAGTTAAAGGTCTCTCATGTGAATGAGAATCAAGACCTTTGATTTTACAACTCGGTGCATGTTTCCATTTGACATGTTACACACCAGTGCTGTTCGTCTGCAAGAAGTAAGGGCAGTCACAGTCATTTGCTGAAAAATTGTTAGCAGTGCAGAAAGCCTCGTGAAACTGAAGCAAGGCTCAGAGGGATTGCCTTGCAGCAAAGGACAAGCCTTCCTGCTGATAGGGTTATGAGAAAGACACCCAGCTGCCTTGGTTACGGATAAAAATACTTTCATGAGAAGAAAAGTCTGGGTGCTAAAGAGTTCCTTAAACTACTGGGGAAAGGTATGATAAAAACCACAGGCAGGTGGATAAAATGGATTCAAACGGGAAATGAAGCATCTCTGAAAGAGCAAAGCCAAGTAGTCTGTTGATACAGCAGAAATCAGTGGTGAAGTCTCCATTTCTGGTTATTGACACTGGACAGCCTGCAGGAAGACATATTTTAGCAAGGCACATATAGGGGGTTCAAGGGAGGAGACCCTGAGTAAATTTAAGGGCTTGTATTAAATAAAGATTTGATTAGATGGTCTAACAAGATTAACTTTAACCCCGTGGACCATTTGCTCTGGCTGTCCATCATGGCCGTGCTCTTGGCTGAATGCCCTGGAGCAGGGCCGGTGGGTGAAGGCAAAATGTGGGCAGAGGCTGGCTGGGAAAGGAGCGGTCATGTGTGCAGCCTGCAGCCTACATATGCTTGTCGGTGTGAGCAGGGGCAGGCTCTTCCAACAGTGATGCTAATGAAATCCTGCTGCAGAGGTTTGCAAAATGCGGGAGCTCCATTGGGTTACCCGCCTGAATGGCTCTCCAGCTTTTTGGCACAGGTGCAGCCTTCTGTGGTTTCACAGACTGGAGGACAGAGGAACACTTTGCTAGCATCCTCACAGGACCCATGGCATTCCTGCAATTAAAGAGAAATCTCACACCTCACTTTGCAGACAGTGCAGTGAGGCATCAGAGCCTGCATTGCCTGATCTGAGGTCTGCAGCATTATCCACTACACCAGCCTCGGTCCTTGACTTCCCCAGGATGCCTGACCAGGACATGTCTGGTGATGCCCCACCTGGAGTGCTGTGTCCATCTCTGGAGTCCCCAGTACAAGAAAGACACAAACCTGTTCAAGCAGGTCCAGAGGAGGGCCACAAAAATGATCAGAGAGCTGGTATACCTTTCCCATGAAAAAAGGGTGAGATGAAATTGCTCAGCCTGGAGAAGAGAAGGCTTCAGGGAAACATTGTGGGCTTTCAGTGCTCAAAGGGGGCTTGTGAGAAGGATGGGGACAGTCTTTCTTGTAGAGTCTGTTGTGATAGGACAAGAGGTAATTGGTTTAAACTAAAAGAGGGTAGATTCAGACTGGATAAAAGGAAGAAACTTCAGAATGAGGGTGCTGAAACACTGGCACAGGTTGCTCAGAGAAGTGGTAGATTTCCCATCCCTGGAAACACTGAAGGTCAGGGCTCTGAGAAACCTCATCTAGTGGAAGATGTCCCTGTTCACTGGAGGGAGGTTGGACTAGATGATCTTTAAAGTCCATTTAAAAGTCCCAAAGTATTCTATGATTCTATGTCCTGCTGCTTCCCAGGAGTTATGGGGAGCCTCTTCCTCACCCCTGGAGTGAGATGGAACAGAAGGGAACATAAATAAAATGATCCAAAATAAAAATCTACCTGCAAGTAACCCGTGCAAGTCAATTGCCCGTTACAAACACGTGAACCACACGTACTGAAATCATTTTCTCAGAGGATGGAGCATTGATGGGCTCTGAGGAAGGCGCTGCCCCTGCTGCTCAGCATGGGCCTTAGGAAGGGCTCAGCCAGACCCACGCGACGGGGCCCCACCGCAGCTCGGAGCTCCCATTCCGTGTGCTCAGCGTGGCTCTGCCGCAGGAGCGGGGCTGGGGAGTGGGGGGGTCTGGAGAGTCTGAGGGGGGGTGTAGGAGGGTCTAGGAAGGTGTAGGGGGGTCCAGGGGGGTCCAGGAGGGTCTAAGAGGTTCTAGGAGGGTCCAGGAGGGTCTAAGAGGTTCTAGGGGGGTCCAGGAGGGTCTAAGAGGTTCTAGGGGGGTCTAGGAAGGTCTAAGAGGTTCTAGGGGGGTCCAGGAAGGTCTAGGAAGGTCTAAGAGGTTCTAGGAGGGTCTA
>JANHGN010009710.1:0-16437 GCA_024605025.1 Megaceryle maxima
GGGGGGGGGGGGGGTGTTGGATGGGGGGTTTGTTTTTTTTTTTTTTTTTTTTTTTTTTTTTTTTTTTTTTTTTTTTTGTTTATTATTATTATTTATTTTTATTTTATTTTACTGTTGCCCTTCTTTTCATAAAGATTCCTACTGCTGTAATATTAACATCAATGAAAAAGGAAAAGGTTTCTGCTCAGGTGTTTGAAAGTGAGTTACTCTGTTTCATTTATGAATCTATTTCTTTTTTTGCATATTGGGAAAGTATGGGGAAGATTTTTAAGATTAAACTTCTTTTTTTAAGGTTGATAAGGTTAAAAAACTTGTTTCATTCTTATCTGTTGCTTTAATTAAGGGTGAAGACGACAGTGGTAGGAGGGACTTGGGATCATTCTAAAGATTGTATATGCTGAAAAAGATGTTGCAGCAACACTTGTGCCAGTGAAATGCCACTTTTGGCAGAATGTGTTCATGATCAGCTCTTTTCGGCCAGCTCACTGGCCTGGATCTCCAAAGGCAGTCGGAGCCTAATTCCTTTCCAGAATGAGATTTATGCTCCTGAATGCCTTTGGGAATCCAAAACACTGAGTCCCAACAAATTTCAGTGACAAAAGATATATTGTTCTGTGCATGGCATCCAGTGCCATTCACAGAGCCTCGGTGTGCCCTTCTCCAGGGGACACAGTTGCTGTGCTGCAGAACTGGGAAAGGCAGACATTGAACCAGTTTTTGAACCAGTCATAGAATCATAGAATGTTAGGGGTTGGAAGGGACCTCCGAAGATCACTGAGTCAAAGACAAGGATTTAGACAGAGGGTGACTGAGCAGTGACTACAAACTATACTGTTCATGTGTTCCTTCAGTATAATTAAGCTGTAGTGGTTTGAGGGGGTATCCTGCAAGTAATGCAGCCCTATCTCCATATGAATCTGAGGCAACCAGCAGTGGTTCCAGCCTTGATGTGTTAGGCCAGATTGACGGAGGTGTGAGTGGAGCACGCCACTGTCCAGCTGCCCTGGCACACAAACATGAATGCCACCCCCATGGTAGCGGAGCGGGTTGCAATTTTGTATAGCAGCTTGGAACTCTAGGTTACTATTCTTTAGAGGGTAATCAACATATACTTAGTAGCCTTGATGGGTTCTGTTGTCACTAAGGTATGTAAGGCGGTGAAGTAGGTACTCTACAAGTTAGTGTGCTGGAAATAACAGAGATTGAGCTGGAATTCCCTGTTGTTCTGAGTGAGAGCAGGGATGCAGGCGCTCTGTTTGTCACTGAGGTGGTTTTGTTGGGTATGCAGACCTTGGAAGGGCTTCTAGACATTTTATTGACATAAATAGATGTTGTTAGACTAGAAGAGTATATGACAGACTTTTAGAAACACCTAAATTTTCCACTATGTGAAAGCAGCTAGCTCTGTCCCAAAGCTGTATACCAATAAAGGGGATGGAAGCAGAGAAAATCTTGACTGTTGCCTTTGTAACCCCAAAACGAACATAGACTCTGCTGCTGGGAAATTGAGGGACTGGCAGAAGGTATTACATGGCTTGATTTCTTTGCATTGTACATGGCATATCCAGAGCGCGACACTGCTTCTGGAGTAGGTGACCATTTGTTGAAGCAAGACAGCCTGAAAAGTACACAGCTAATGGTGCAACTGCCAGTGCATTCAGGTGATGGAAACTATAAAAATTTCAGACAATAGCCTGACTGTTCCTGAGGGTGTAGTTGAATGAGATGCTGGTTTTGGCCACAGACCTAGCTTAAGAAGTCCCCATGCCCTCCCCCTGTCCTGCTTAGCCATGTGTTCCTGCCTTGTGCTGTGGTTTGCTGGCTCCTCGCTTACATCCTAAGGGATAATTAGTTCAACAAATGGTAATATAGTGTATCTAAAGACTACTCAAACCTTTTCTTCCTAATAAATGTCCCTGTGTTTTTAGGTAACTTCCTTGTAAGAGTGGCACTTTGCGTTGGTGAGCCATTGTAAAAATAATTGCTTGTATATTTGTAGATAGAGTAAAATAATATTTTTAGTGGTGTTCATAGATTACCTATTTTGATTTTAAAATCTTGAATAATTTATTTATTGTGCTATGGAACCTTTTCTGGCTCTGTGAGTTATTTATTTTAGCACAAGGAGCAGTACTCTTGTGCCAGAAATCACAATGAAATTGTCTTATCATTCATATAGTGTATACTTCATTAATGCAGCATGATGGGTATTGCAAAAGAGAGCCAACAACTGTTGTATTATTAAGCATACACAAAATTATGCAAGCGTGTGCAACAAGAATACTATGGTAACCTGATGTCATCATGCACCACAGGTAACTACCATCATCTGTGGATACAGAACTTGATTTTGTCCTCTGGAATAAAGTGCTATGGGAGCTAACATGTGGCTGGAGTGGGACTGGAGATTCCGAGAGCAGGAAGGCTGGTTATCCCTGCCAAAGAAGGGAGCTTTTCAGTAGGTTTGGAAGCCACCCATGGACAACATATGTAGCCCAGCTGTTTTCTGCACAGTGGTTGTGATGGAGTGGTGTAGTAAGAGTCACACTATTATGATGCACTGGCCAGAGCACCGTAGCTTCCTTACAGCTCACTGAAAATTGAATATTTTGTTCAGCTCTGTGAGTTTGTGCCCAAAGACCAAAAACTATGTTGTGTATTAAAAAAAAAAAACACAAACACCAAAGAACCCAACAGCACGCTACTTTCTGTCCAGTCAGAGAAGCCCCAGGTAGTATTGTACTTGGCACCACATTTTTGCTTAGCACACCAGAGCAACTATGTCCCACATTTGAACAATATTTACATTTATAGAGGCATTTCCTACTGTCTTCTCCAAAAGTTTGAAATGCTTTTAGACTGGTGAAAAATTGCAGTACTTTCTGGAAGGCAAGAGAAAAATGTATGTTGTGTGGTCTTCGATTTCCAAATTTAGATACATTCTGTGTTGTGCCTGCTCATGATTCATAGTGTCTTGCCTAGCTGCAAGTAGTTCCCTAAAAGCATGATTCTGTTGATGGAGAACCATATGTGTATGCAGATGCTGCTGTATGTCTATGTAACCTGCTGATACCAACCATTTCTTCATAATAGTAGCTTTATTTTCTTTGCTATGAAAGTTGTTTCTGGCTTTGTATAGGTAGGGCCTTCGTAATAAAGAAACGGGTGCATAGAAAGTCTTGTGTCTGTGTGTGTGCTTGTCTGTTCTTTTAAAGGAAGAGTGGAAATCTGCCCTTAATCTTGTTTCCTGCTGTAAACCAGAAAGGGTCTGTTGTGGTGCATCAATGCAGAAGAGAGTGCCAGTGGGGTGGCGCGTTGATAGGCGAGGGTTGTAGAAACAGTGCGTGGAGTTGTGGCCAACAGGTGCAACATATTTATGACCGTAACAGAAGGGTGAGTAATGGATGGAGGGTATTTGCCAGCTCTTTCATAATATAAAGGGAGGTGCTTGCCAGAAGTGGAAGGTATATCAGCCAGTGCTAAAGTTTATTCATGATCATTTCTGACGACCAAATACTTCTTCCTCTAGGAATGACGTGTTGGCAGGAAATGTCTGGTGGTCTGGCTGGGTATTGAGCAACTCCTGGCTTCTCTCCACTCTGCTACACTTCATGTCATCATCCTTGCTGAGGCCAAACATCTTTCTTTTACTTTGTTTTAAGGAGTCTTTCATCCCAGGACAAGAGCTGTTCACAGTAGTTACGGAGGAGGAAGCATTTTGGGCATCTCCTTGAGAGAGCACCCATACTCAGGCACCCAGACACCATGCAAGTGGGAGTCTCCAGGACTCATTGTTCCTTGAACTTGTGGTCGACTTAGGTCAGCCTCCTTCTCTTTTATTGTAGTTGTCTCATCTTTATCATGTCAGAGCTTTGCTCTGCCCTTTCCTCTTCAAATATGACTCTTCTGGAAATGCCTCATGTGGAAAGCCCCTGTCTTGCACCTTGTTACAACATGATGGAATTACGTGCCTTTTTTCTGGAAGCAGGCAGCTGCATGAGACTGAAGTTTGCTTTTAGTAAATAATCAGCAAAAGCAGAAAAAGGTAATAGGAAGAGATTTGGCAGTGAAGACCATTCTAAGCTTTTGTAAGTGGATTTCCAGGACCGTAACCCTGGAGCATGGATTGAAAAGAGCTACTGGAGAGGTTAGGCCTGAAGGGACCGCTGCGCCATGGGACTGCATTTTTGGAAGGCTGACGAGGCAGGTTCAGGTACATGTGCATCTGCACTGCCACTGAGTTGAGAGCAGGATTAGATCACTCCCAAAGGAGAGTTATAATGCCTGAAAATATTAACACAACTTCTGGAAGTAGACTAAATTAAATAGAAGTCTAGCAGGCAGGGCTAAAAGTGGTACCTCTTACTACAGCTTTGTAGTCTCAGCCACTTCTGGAAACAAACTGCTCCTTGCTCAGTGTAGGGGGGGGGGAAAGTTGTTTTAAGCAAGTAAGACAATGAAGTTGTATTTAAACATCAAATACAGAAGTAGAGACAGTGGCATGCTTGTTAATATACAAAAAAAGTTAGATTAAAAAGTCATTTTATTTCGATGCTTTGCTGTCCAGTAGTGTCTGAGCAATTCAGTGTATGTATATGTGTGCCCAGCATGTATAGATCAACGCATGTGTGCATCCATACATGCAAATCAGAACAGTTAATGTGGGACTGTGACACCACTCAGAAAGTGGTTTAGTTCCGTGCACTGAAGGCCTGCGTGAGAATTACTGGCTGCTGGCAGCAGTCTCCAGGTCTCATTGTTGTAGTTGAGGGAGTCAGCCTCGATGGTGCTTGGCAGAGGAGGGAGAGGAGGGAGGGCTGGGGGGCACCGGGGAGCCAGTGTGCTGCTGCCACAATGGCTGGCACAGTCGAGGGCCATTCACCAGTGGGTATTGCCATACGCAGCGATGCGAAGAAGCATATGCAAGCAACAGAGGCAAGGGGTGAAACAAGAAAAACAAAATGCACCATAAATACCTCTAGGAAGAGCTAATGACTGATAAATGTGCAGAATAGAGACAGTAGAAATATTTTTTGTGGACTAATTTGTATTTATTAATTCAGTTAGTCTACTCTTCGCCAACATTTACTTAATGATTCCTGTTATTCTTTCCATCTCAGTCTTTGGTGCTCTAAATCCTCTTCTATAACAACACAACACTCTTCACAGTGTTTCTGGAACAAAAATGTTCCCCAAACATTAATGAATTACTGGTCACAAACAACCTGTGAACAGCTGTTTCGTAGATGTATTCATACTGTGCTGTAGATAGACTGGGAATTGTTTTACTGTGTGCTGAGGAACCTACGCTGCAAATAGGTAATAGGGTGTATTCTTGGCTCAAGTGGAGCCCAGAAGAAATGGGGCTAATCCTGGGTTCCTCTTGGAAGATGGAATTAGGAGATGTTCTGAATAATTGTGATAAGCAGGGCGACGGAGCACACTGTGTATAGTTTAAAAATGAATACATATTATTATAATATGTAGCTGTCTTGATGAGTATCCAAAATCTGTCAATACAGCTTAGATTTGGGGTGTAGGAACGTTGTTCTGGTCAAGCCAGAGTTAAGCGTTGGAGTTGGGATCAGGAACAGCAGTTCTGTGTGTAGGCCACCTTTCCCAATTTCAAGCTGCACATTTTATGTGCAAGCATTAAAAGTTTTACTGACTTTCTAATGAATCCAGAGAACAAGTGGTTTGCAAACAAGATAAAGTGTTTATTTCTTTTCGTTTGAGAGCATCTTCCCAATGAAGCCTAAAAACAACTGAACAAATTATGACTTTGCTTCTGTATAATTCATGAAAGCTCTACAGTCGTAACCTTTTAAACAGTTATTTTTATTTAAGATGTGTAAATTTCAAATCTTTTTTTAATGGGGTACATGAAGGACATCATAAATATTTGTTTGCAAGATAAGTGCATAATGTATTTCACTAGCAGTTACTGAAATGTGATAGGTTGAGTATACGAATAGCAGATTTTATATAAGTGCAGTATGTCAGCATGGTATATAATAGAATTAAACAAGCTGTAACTTAATACAGCTCCTCAGCTTTATAACAGTATAGGGGTGGAGAAGCTATTGTCTTTCAGAATTAAAGTTCTTCTTAAGTATTAGCAAAAGGACAATTATTTGCTGATTCTGTACCAAAATTCGGTTGAAGTGCCCTATGTAAAAACTGCAGTTAAGTCAAGGGAGATTTGAAACTAAGTTAGTACATCAATTAAATGTGATTACATGGGGTTTTTATAAGGAAAAAAAAAAATCTATATAATATTATTTAAAGTAGTTAACATACAGTATTTCAACAGGGGAAGAGCTGATTAGATCACCACAATCTATTTTATGCCATCAGGATTGCTGAGGGGCTTATAATTGTGTTAAATTTTCATATTACTCATATTCGCACATTAATGAACAGATGCACTGTTACTATTGGGATTTTGCCATTTGGCCTTTCACATCTCTAATCATCATTTCCTACTGAGATCTTTACCATTCTCGCAGAAATTCAGTCATTGATACATGGCCGTCCATCGCATTCATTATTCTCCGCTTGTTTGCTGTAGCTCTCCCGGAATTCACCGGCGGAGTCAGGTTGCGGGGACACTCATTTGTCACACGAGTCCTGCGGTTGGGGACTCTGCCGCTAAATCAGGAAGATTTTTACTGACGAAGCCATCCCACCCCCCAACCTTAAGTCACAGCGGGCCCCGTCCCGGCGCCGCTCCCCGAGAGGCTAGAGCGGGGGCTTGGCGGGGTCTCGGGGCGGGGTCCCGGGGCGGGGCGGGCGGGCAGGGAGCCCGGGCAGCGGGGCCCTGGCAGCCCCGGCCAGCGGCTACTGTTGCTTTAACGCGGCAAGTTAGACAGAAGACTTCTGTTTCTTTCCGAGCGCACCACGGCGAGTATTTTGTCTAGCTGCAGGGGAAAAGCTTTGTCGTGGTCTTTGCTGACAATAGACTTAAAAGTAAGACGGGCTGCTTTTGGTGCCTGGAGGCTCTGGAGCCTATTGTCAGCTCACAATGGATTTCTGTTGCCGCATTCCTGCTTTGCAAAGGTTTGTTAGCTTTTAATGACTGACAGCCCTCTACTGCAAATACAGCATTCGCTCTGGCCTGTTTACACGCTACTCGAGAAGGGCAAGGAAAAAAAAACCAAAAACCAACCAAACCCAAACCAAAAAGCAAGCGGCGGCGTTTATGTGACTTATTGAGCTACGTTTGGGACGATGAGTTCCTTCAGGGGTGCTTAAGAGGGGACGGACAAACTTCAGCAGTGCCTGGAGCGTGGCGGCATCTCCGTATCGACAGCCCCGCCGCAGAAGCGTTCCCTGCGCTACCGCTTACCCCCGTCTGTTGCGGTGGGACTTCGGTCCACTTTCAGGGTTTCTCACAGGAAACTTGGCATTCGGGCAATTCTGGGTGACTTGAGGCCGTGGGTAGCGCAAGGAGCGGACCCGTCCTGCGAGACCAGGGGCGGGAAGCACGCGATTACATAGCAGAAAATGGGAGTGTTGCAACGTGTATAATAAAGAGGTTACGGGGGAAAAAAAAAAAAAAAAAAAAAATCTCCGGTGGTGTCAGTCGGATCCGGCCCGTTGCCTGCCGGCGAGGTGCAAGCGTCGTGGCGCTGGGTCTGAGCACGGGGGGGTGGGTTAAGCAGTGTGTGTGTGCGTGAAAAGCAAGAGGGCAGCCGTGTGCCCGTGTCACTGTAGTTAGTTACGCGTTAATAGTGTGCTGCGTGCGGTTGGTTTAACGTGAGTTTGGTTTCGTTCGGTTCCTGGGGTGCGACAAGCGCTGCGTAGGGAGGGAGCGGGGAGGCCCCGGCAGAGCCCGGAGGAGCCCGCGGGCCCCGCCCGGCCTCCGGAGAGCGCGACGGGGGCGTGCGGCGCGGCCTCCTCGGAGCTGCGAGCCTGGGCTTCAAGGAAGGAGGCAGAATTAGCCAAACGAGATAATGAAGGTTGCTCATAATGGTTTTTACTGTGGGGAAAATTAACCAGTTGCTAATAATTGTACGGTCTCTAGGCCAGACGGTCCCTTTGATAAGTTAACATGTACTCCCTTTATGCTCCTGGTAGGGGGTAAACAAATGCCTGAACAAATACAAATACACATAAACACAAATGCGGAGAATAGCAGTATATGTCTTAGATCCAGATAATAAGTGTGGGTATTGTTATTTAGATGGCGCATACTGGGACACTTATCTTTTAGTACACTCCATTTTCTAACTGAATGCAATGCTAATCGTGGGATTGAAAGCTATTGTAATTGTGTACCCATCTAAATGCTGACAAGAATATACAATTACATTGTTTGGAATTGAGTTTAATGTTCTCTGAATTTTATTAGCATTTATATTTACTTATGCATTAAAATTCTACACAAAAAGAGGTCAGAATACAAGAGTTACAGACATAAATATCAGACCCATTCACACCCTCGCTGCATTTTTTCCTGAAAATACTGAGCAAATATATTTTATTTTATTTTATTTTTAAAGGAAGTGATAGAATCTGAAATGAGCAAATAATGGGTTTCCATTCTAAGCAATGCCTTTTCTCAAAACCCTCTGGATTTTGCAATCTTTTAAAGCTTTTTTTTCATACCTAACTTTTTATTATTATTTATAATGTGCGTGTTACCGGAAAATATTTCCACAGTGTGCTTACCACCACACGATGTTTAAACACACATTATAAAGTGGATGTAATTGTAAACACTCAGAGGGATATAATTACATGTAGTGGATTTAGGAGCTAATTCTTTGCTTCTCTCTCTCTCTCTCTTTCTTTACTCTGCATTTTATCAACATAATTATTTTTTGACTGCAGACTACCACCCAGAAATTGACAGGCATCCATTATAGGCAGCAACTTGTTCACAAAATTGAAAAACAATGAACTACAGGTTTATATGTGCCCATTGTCACACAGAATTACCGGGGCTTTGTTCCACAAGAGGAAAAAGCTAATGGTTCTGAAACAGCAGGTGACAAAACACATTCTCTTTTTTTTTTTTTTTTTTTTTTTTTTTCTTCCCCTCCCCTCTTATCAGTTTGTTGATGAAGTCATTACGAACTGGGGCCCAGAATAGGGTTGGCCTTATTTTTAGCAGATAGACTTTTAATGAGTTCTGTTGTGGAGACAGTCATGTTGATGTGCTTACATTTTTTTTCCCCCCCTTCACTCAGAAACTCCCAGTATTGAAAAGCTACTATCAAAGGACTGGAAAGACAAGCTTCTTGCCATGGGATCAGGGAACTTTGGAGAAATAAAAGGTAACACTCTTTCTGTGCTAAAGCAAATTGAGAATGAATATACAGATGTCACTGGCTTTATGGAACTTTTGTTTGCTCCTCTTCCCCTCCCCTTGAAGCATTGTAATTTGGGGCTTAAATGAAATGTATGCTCTCCATCTGTGATAATATAAATAGATGAAATGGTTTATTGCCCTAAGTGAATGAATTTATGTAACTCTTTTGTTGCATATATTGTTCTGTGTTGTAAGAGTGATACATCCTATTGCTGTATTGGAAAAAAAAGACAGTTCACGTATCAAACACAGGCTTATGTGGTATCAAAGAAGAGCAGAGCTCAGCTTCTGAAATCTGAGGGTGATCAGAAGTCCTTGTTAGTTTTTGGGCACATTTTGATCATGTAGATTTTTCTGATTTTTCTGCGTGTAGGAAAAAAAAAGAGCAAAGTTTGTGTAATGATACCTCTAGGTACCAAAATTAGCCAGTGCAGATTTTAAAAGACAGCGTACAACATCTGTGCACTAAAGCATGTTCTTTTAAAGCTGTACTCCAGAAGGAAAATGACAAAATTTGACCACTCTCCAGCAGCAGTAGCTTCTGCTTTGCCAAGATATTTCCTGATTTTATATGTGAGGTCATTTTAGGGGACCTGTAGTTGTTTGTTTTCATGTAATTTAATATTTTTATAGTTCTTCCTCAGTACTTGTGATGAGGAACTGACTCAAAATACACGTGTGTCAAAAATTTTAGTTTTCAGAGCAGCACTGAAAGAAACAGTGACTCCAATTCTTCTCCCATTTACATTGGTGTACATCTGGAGTAGCAAAACCCAAGCCAATGTTGTTTTGGAAATGAGAAAGTAGAATGAGATTAAAATGAAACCCTTCTCTTATGTTTATAAACTAGATTTCATTTCTCACCATTATTTTTGATTTGTTTGCTTACTACTGTTGTCCCTCATACCGAGATCCCCATTCAGGCAGGCTCCCAAACCTCATGCCTCATGGGTTTAAGGAACTTCTGCACAAGAGGTGGGCAGTGCTCAGTAAGGAATACAACGTGACATGCTCAGAGAGGTTAATGGATTGGTACATGGGCAAAGATAGTGTTATTTTAATTATATGTGCCTTCAAGCTCGTCACTGATAAGCCACCGGCATTAGTTCGCGGTAGTCCACTGACTTACACAAGTAGGAAAGTATGTCACTTGCTTCCCCTGGCTTCTCCCTGAGAGGCTGTAATTCAAAAATATATATTCATTACATATGTAGAATAACTTTATAACCCAGAACACTGCTTCGGCCTCCAAATAGGCTGAGATGCTATTATTGTTATAACAGAGGGCCAAACCCTGGGCTCTTTATTCCCGCTGAGCACGTTTTCTCCATGTGTGTAAAGCAACAGGTCATAAAGAAGTAGGGCTGCCACTGGGCTTATCTGCCAGTTCTGGTTTTTAAAAGCGTATTGTTTTAAAATAACATCATCGTCTGCCGTGAACTGATGAATCTTTAAGATGTTTCAGGCCCAGAATATGCAGGCGGCTTTCATATCCACTTCTGGTGTGTATTTCAGCAGATCTTGCCTGTTGTCTGGAGCCTCCTTAACTCTTGATATGCTGAAGCCTTTAGAAGGACTCCCAGTGATTCCTCGCTGCCTTTGGGCTCGGTAAAGCTGCTCTGAAAAGTGCTGCGCACTGAGAAGGCGGTCCCTTCCCAGTCCCTATGATCTTGTTCTGTTGGAGGGCAATCTTTTTTCGCCCTTCCTCTCTTTCCCTTTCACAAGCTCAACTTGAAAGCAGCGGCAGCAGCAGCTATGTGCTAGCACGAAAGAAATTCAACAGTCCTTTCAGTCTTGCCCGGGGGAAGGATGGGGAGCAACAGCATAGCCTCAAAGAAGAGTTTGCTTTGCTTTAATTTTTGTTTTTTAGCTTCATATTTTGAACACAAGTTGAGTTATTGTTCTGCAGCTCTGTTGAAAAGCCTCACATCTGATGCTTTTTAGTGCAACTGTGGTTAGATGGTTGGGGGCATGGTTATTAGGTGTTTGGATCAGGTTTGGCAGTAAGCTGTGAAAACAGGCACTGGTTTATTTTTCCTGCTGACTGCCGTGACAGTTGCAATTATTGTCCATTGTTCCTAGGTGGCTGGAAAGGAGGGAGGATACAATAGAGCATTGCCCTCTGGGGGTAAATGAATTTGACTTACAGGTTCTTGGGGGGTCAGGCAGGGCGATTATGTAGTGCCCAGGAATGCGGTTTTCATGGCACCGCCAGCCATGAGCGGCCAACAAACAATGGCTCAGCTGTATTGCAGCTGTATTTAGTGAGGCAACATGAAAGGTGTGCAAGTTGAGCTGCTTTATACTCACATATGCGTGTACAAACACACACGTATTGTGCTAGAGAATGTTTTTGTCCTTCTATAGGAATTTAGAGTTACTAAGTTCTCCAGTTGTGATTTTTTAAATGAACTCCTCTCTATATTTGGCCTGGCAGCTGTATTTTTTCCCTCTATTAGTATTTTTCTCTATTAGTGGTATTTAGAAACCCTGCACAAGTAGTGTCTTATTATTAATACACCCTGGAACGTGGACAGCACTAGAAGCTGTACTGCCCAACTGTCTTATGCACCAAATAGTTTTTTCCATTTAACTGTTCAAAATTTCATTGTGTTTTTCATTAGATCTGGGGGAGTTTTAGTATGTCATGTGCTAAAGTCTCTGCACTGGGCTACATATTGTTAATGCCCAAGTCTGTGTTATTGCCATTGAGTTTTATTCCCTGGGAGAGATTAAAAGGGAGGGAGATAAAGCAAAGACTTTATTTTCTATTAGTATTATTCCTTTTAAATTAGAAAGGAGTACTATTTTATTTTATTCTCTATAGATATTTTATTACACAAGAGTGGGTGAATGGCTGGAAGTGACCAGACTCTCCCACATTTTGTATTCAGTAGTTCCCCTTAGTTGTTTTGTTACTTCATCTACTTTAATCCTCCCTTTCTTCACCTGCAAGCTGTAAAATGGGAGAATCATCATTGAGTATTTGCAGAGGTCTAGTAGCAAATATCACAGTTAGAAAGATCTATGTATGTCCAGTTACTAGTGGAAAAGGAAATACAAGATGTCATTCCAGGGCTTGACTGAAAGGTACTGCAATAAATACTCTTAATACTTAAGATGCAGCAAAAATGTAGAACCTTTCATGTCTGTAGACGTTGTAACTCAAATGCTTCTGTTTATTTAGAAAGATGGTCTAGGGCTAAGTAAATCAGGTTTGGCACTGGAGATTTCTTAAGAAACTTTGTTTTGAAACCCATGGAATTTTTATTCTGTTCGAATCAAGCCAGTTGATAGCAAAAAGCACAAAACTTGCTGTTAAATTGAAGTATTTTAAGCTAAAGCTGTAAAACTGTATATTGAATTGGTTAAAGCCTGTTCAAACTTACTTATATCTATCATATTCAAGAACAGGGCTCAAAAGGCCTCTGGATTATTCATGGATAATACAGTTTATTGGATTCAGTGGAGCAGAGAGAACTTCAGGTCTCAAAGCGATCATTCACAGGAAAGAAAATTAGACTCTGTTTCTGCTTCCAGCGTAGCTGCCCGATACCTGCGCGTTGCAGGGTGAAAGCAGTTGCTTTTCTCCAAAGCAGATGCAACATGTAGGGCTGGGAAGTTGGTAGGAAAAGGTGTAAGAAGAACATTTCCCTGCTCTTGGGTGCCAGCGGCCATCCCTATACTTAGAAAATTACCATGAAACTCCCGTTTCACTGGTGTTGGGCCTCCTCTGAGCAGACTTCAGGGAGTGGTGTTGGCCCCCCAGGTGCATCATGAGGTGCCCAGTCTTGCTGACGCTAATGTGAGTGAAGCAGCTTTAACCATGGTGAGAACTCTTTTTTAACATTTCCCCAGTGTGCACAAAGCCTTTCTGCTAATCTTGTCTATCTCTCACTTATCGAGAGTTGTCAAGAAATAATAATACATATTTTATATGTTCTCCACTTATTTAATTTTGAATAGGTGTGTGGAACAAAAGGCTAAACTGACTTTTGTTCCTAATCTTTCTGAGTTGGTTTTCTGTTGAAGTGAGGGCATTGTTAACAGTGATTGCGCCTGAACCTCTCAAGAAAGACTGGGCAAGCCTGAACCTGATAATTTTTTTGTTGTTTGAAAATCCTTTTCTATTGTGCAGGTTAGTTCCTAAACAACTCAGGTGAAGTGTTTTCTGCACTCACTCTGAAAGGGATCATCATTAGGGTAAAATCAGCTCTTTGTTGTATCCACTTAAATCTAGGGGACTCCAAAGACTGTCCTGAAATAACTACAGATTTATGAGTGTAATTGGAGGCAAGATTACTCCACCAATCCTAATCTTTAATGCATGATAACACAGACATTTGCTCTGTGTGAGCAACTGGGTTCCACGTTACACGTGAAGTATTGGTGCAGGTATTACATTCAAGCTGTGTTTGATGTGCGATAGAGCTGCGTTTGCTGAAGACTCTAATTTTGCTTTTATGTTCAGAAGATGGGGCATGAGAGCGTATGCAGTGAACGGTCTTACAACTGCCAATAATGGATAAAGAGAAATAATCCATTCAGTGATACTATAGCTCATCAGAGCCCATGAATTAAAGACATATGTTATGTAGATTCAATGTATGGATTAAAACGGATAATCTGGTAGGTGACACACAGAATCTTGAGATAAGTGGGCTATGCAGATTCGGTGTATGGATTGTGACGGATAATTCCATTTAAGTAATGCTGGACAAGTTGAAGACAAGTAAGCTTTGGGTAGTGCTCAGGTTATGTGCAGTAATCCAGTGAGTGACACTTTGGATCGCATAATCTGTAAACTGAAGGCAAGGAAGCTGCGGATTCTGCATTTATATGGGGGCAGGAGAAGGGAGGGGGGAAGGGGAGAAAGATTATTCATGGGGAACACACTGGGTTTAAACCTTCAACTAATAAAGCACAGATCCCCAGGAGATGGGTGAAAACTGCACACTTCCTTAGGAACTGTGTGAATTTTGCATTTGCAAATTAATGGTTGAAAAATGTTCGCAAACTTGTGTCAGATGTGGACGTTTTGCATTGGATTTTGTGGATAGTATTGTATTTGGAGTGGGGAGAGAAGGAGGGTGAGAGTCATAAGTGGAGGAGGTAAGATACGTCTGGTTGTAAGCTTTTAACCGTGGTAAATTCAATATTTATTGCAACCTACTTAGTATCTTCTTCTCTGTGTTTATTTTTTGGGGGTGTTTAATAGTAGCAAAATGCTGACAGTGAGCTTTTAGTCTTTTGTTAATATTTCAGAAGTGCTTGGGGGGTGGGGTGGGGGGAACCTGTGGCACATGGGGGAACCTGTGTTCTGAGAGGAAAGCTGGCAGATGCTGGCATAGTGGAGGTTAATCACAATGCAGTGTGATACTCTCAGGCTGCAGGGAAGTAGACAGTGCCAGTTGAGCCACACCAACACAGAACTTCTTTGAGGCCAATTGAAAGCCTGAAATGGAGATTGTGAGTAGATGGAGCTGCTTCTATTTGACCCTAGAATGGGAGTTAATTGAGGATAGTGTCCGTGGAAGGAGGGTTGGAGGAATTTTTTTAAAAACATCTAAAATGCAAAAAATGTGACTTTGTAACAAAGCAGCTAATTCAGGCTTTTCTGGATTTCTGGTTTTGCTTTTTTTTTTTTTTAATGTAAAGGTACTTAATGAGAAAAAATCAGGATCTATTTAAATCAAATACTTTTATTTTTAAGGAGTGGTTATTAATAGAGAAAAAAGAATAAAATTGATCTAATTAAAGTAGCAAATGCCAATGGCTTTATTGTGTTTAAACATACAGAGGCCAAACCACTATATTTAAAAATCATCCAGGGGACTGGATGACAAAAGGGACCTAAAGCAGTCCTTTCTTGAACTAAAATTACCTGAAAGATGTGATTATAGAGATGAATGTTGCTGAGCTACAACTACCAGTTTGTCAAAACAAAGCAACTATACACACACATACATTTTTTTACTGTTTTTCTTGCTACTGCATAAAATTCCAGCAGTAAATGCTATTTCTCTAGCCTAGTTCTAGCTCGTTGTCTAGACAGTAAAACAAAGAATAACCTCTGGGAAATAGTCTCAATACAAATGTTGTCTATTCCTTTTGTAACCTTGACAATAAGTTACTAACCTGGTTGAATACCAAGCTTTGTTTGCAGTCTACTGCACCAAAACTTTTTCTGACAGCAAATAAAGAATACCCAGTGACAGCTTCTTTCCAGCGTTGCGAAATAGTAATGTGCTGGTCTGTTATAGAGCAGACGGCTAAGTTTTGTCCCCACAGAATATTAATTCCTGAGGGTAGTAATGGCAAAAGATGGTAATTGTTCAGCGTTTGTTTTTACTCATTCAACAAAGTCTTCCACTGAAACCTAAAAGATTAAGACTGTCTCTATGCTGAAATAAATAACTTCCTTCTAGCTTGCTGTTCTGAAAAGTATTTTTATTTCTCAAGCAGAGAAGATTCATTACATAAATCTGTAGGTACAGACAAATCAGTTTGAATTCTGGCTTTTTTCTTTCATTGTTTCTTTTTCTGGTGCCTGTGGCTTGCTGAGTAAAAAGCAGTCAGAAAGTTTTCTTTCATTATTGCTGACTTCCCATATCAATCAGATGAAGTAATTTAATTTAGCAGGTAGGTAGTTGTAAGTGATGGCAGTCATTGTGTAGTAAAGTTGGCTTAAATACTTAATGAAAAATGCCAGGTTTTAGATGTTTATGTCCTGACAGCTCCAGGATTTACTGGCCTGAAAAGCTATGTGCCAGTCCATAATAAAACACTCTGAAGTATTGATTAGGGAAGCATCAAGGGAGTTTGCACACGTGCACAAGCACATACCCGCATCTGATCACCAACACATACTAGCAAGTACATAATTTAAAGTATACTCTCATTGCTTGGTCATAAACATTTGACATTTCTGTTCAAAGACAGAGGAAAATAAAGAGTTTAAATTTTTAACTTACCTCAGCCATTTAGATCTGTTTATCAGACTACATCTCCTGGAGGCACGTAACATCAGCTCCCCATTGCCTCACATATACAACTCCGGGTGACGTCAGCAGCACGGCCGTCTGTGCAGAAAGGGGAGAATACTCTTCTTTAAAATTATT
>JANHGN010009710.1:18345-41773 GCA_024605025.1 Megaceryle maxima
TTTTTGCTTTGGTTCTGTTTTGGGTGGATATGCCAAGGTTTCTCCTGTTCATTTTCTCACTTTAAGTGTGTCATTTGGTCATATTGGTGTCTTCATTCTAATGTTTATTAAAATGTTACTGTCACTGCCAGTCTGAGACTGTGAATCAGAACTAAGAATGTGTAATAGTTTATTTCACATTTGAGTAAATTTCTTTTACTACTTAAACACTATTATGGGTAGTGTTGATCTGAGATGAAGTTTAGATTTGGCGGTACAGAATGCCACTAATTTGAGTCTTCTCTTATTGCCATCTGCTGTGGGTGTTGCATCCACAAACATGTTGTTTTTTTTTTTTTCTTTCTGAATCTCTTTTTATGATGATAGAGGATAAGCTGACGCATCTGGAGAGCATCTTTTCTTGGGACATTCACTGTATCAACCCACAGTCTACAGTTTGATGCTCTTTTACCCGAGTTGTTTTTGTAAGTTGGGAAAAATCCACATTTTGCCATTGCAGTGATAGAGCACAGAGAGAACACCTACAGCAGTCTCCTGAAAGGCAGGTGGCCTGGTGGTTAAAAGCTTTGTTAAACATAGTATGTGCAACATCTATCTGTTGTGGATCTAACGGTAATTAAGAGTGGTTTTTGAGGCAGGCATTGATGTAAGCCACTCTCCCTTTACTCCTCACTCAATACCTGTGTGAAGTGGTCTAGCTTGCTGCCAAGTTGTACACTGCAGTGAAAGGCACTTGTTTTTTTCTCCCAGCCACGCTGCATGACTAGAGTGAAAGCAGTGCAGCTCTACAGAGGGGGTGTGTAGAGTACAGGCCAGTTCCAGAACCATTCCCAACTCACTGCTACTTGGGGCAGCTCTAAGCTTAATAATGAAGCAGCTGAAGGTAGCGGCCAGGGCTGGTGGCTTATCCTCACAGAGGCTTGCACCTCCTCCAAAGCTCTAGCACTGTTAGCAGCCATGGGGATAGGCCATTAATTCCCAAGTAGCATAATTTAAACAACTGTCTTTATGTGGTTGGTGTTGTAGTTACTTAAAAGACTTAACGCGTTTTGCCCTGTAAGCAACAGAGCTCTTAAAATGGAAATCCCTTATCTTGCAGGACACATCACACTATTATAAAGGTTTAGATCTCATGCAGGTTAGCACAGAGGAAGTAGTGACAGGTAGGACAGAAATCCCCCACCCTTGTTTACCCACAATCTACAGCATCTAGAAAAAGATACAAAAATGGCAGCTAATTCTCTAATTCCACAGTGCGTTTTAATACACTGGAAAAAATTCCCATTACTGAATGTACTTATGTAGTGACCAAGCTGTTGCTCTCAGCTCATCATTAAATAAATAACATCGAGTACTGTTTGGCCTTCATTTGTTATGCAAACTAAGTATTAATTTATGGATAGCAACTGTGAAACAGCAGTTTTGTCGGCTATTTCCATGGAAGAAATTGTATAAAAGGTGTGCTAGGTAATAAGGGTAACATAAAAAAGACCAAACTTAATCTAGATGCAAACACTACATTATGATCAAGTATGTCTTGTCTTTTTAATCTTCACACTTTAATAAGCCACCTTCCCTGCAAGGAACCTTAGGATTATCTGTGATTCCTTATCAGTGGGACTTACATAGATGTGTGGGTAAGGCAAGAGGAAATCTACCTCTCAGCATCTCCTGGTAGATCTACACATCTGATCTCTTTTGCCTCTGGTTTCATGGAGGTCGTTTGAGAGTATGGCTATCCAAGTACTTATTTTGCAACAAATGATATCTTAAAGGATTGAAATTATAGTTAAGTATTACTGAGATTATTGGAAGGATGGGCTAAACATACAAAGTAAAGTACCTGCTAAGCCGTGTTTTCCAGAAAATATTCTCCATCAGATGATTATTTATTTTTAAAGTGGACAGTGATAAATTCTCCCTTTCAGTTTATTAGCAAACTGAAATGCCTCATGAAGTGTAACGCAAGAAGGCTGCCTTTTGTCAGGTTACTTCCACTCCAGTTTATAAGCCAAAGGAGATACTCGTTGTACTTCCTAAGTTAGTACATAAAGCACCCCCATTGGGCATCTCAGAGTCTCTTTAAAAACCGAGTAATAATGAAGAGACCAAGTTTTTGGTGGGTTTGTCCCCAGCCGCACGGCCGCAGTGTGCCGGCACCTCTGACATCTGCACCAGCACTTCACTGCCCAGACTGCTTGCTCTTAGTTCATCCAGACTTTACTCTTGTTTCTGCCATTTTAATAAAGCTGGGTTTTTTTCCCCAGGGAAGAAATATTTTTTTTCCCCATTCTGAGTAAATCAGATTAAAGATGAAACTGCAGTAGGTGGATGACCTCGTGGTTGTGCAGTTGTTTCATGTGACAGTCAGGGCCATAGCACGTGGAGCGTTTCACTCGGGAAGCACAGGCTGAAGCACAGGGCTGGGTATCAACATTTCTTTTTCGGCCGCTGTCGGTAACTAACTCTGTGACCTCTCTGTCTGTCAGTTTACACATATGGAAACAGTTTTCCACCATCCAAAGGTGTGGTGGGGATTAATTTAACTCTACAAAGTGCTTTTTGATTCCCAACTGAAGGCTACTGTAGAAGCTCAAAATAAACTGATGAACCAGTACAGGCTGAAAATCTTTCCTGTGTGTCAGTATATTCATCAGATTTTTTGACAGTGATTTCTTTTTGCTTGCCCTAACTTGAGGACTAAGCCAATCCTGTGTATACCTTCCCTCTATAGATCTTTCTCCCCCTCTCTCTTGCGCATACCTATCGAGTTTGGAATAAAATATCTGCAGAATAAATAATAAAAAACATTTAGTTTTCAGATGTTTCCGTATGCCCAGTGTGTTATACTGCAAGTATTGGTGTAGTCATAGTCTTCATCAGGAGAGCATTATGGTGAATCAACATGGTAGCCGCAGCTTGGACAAGGAAGGAATCATGCCACTTGGAAACACCACACCCTTTCTCCTAGGGAAAACCAAGTAAAGGATGGAAGAGTGGCAATAGATGTTTCTGATCAATTGTATGGCCAGGTGGCAACTGCATTACTTGTAGCAGTTCTCTGTCTCTGATGTTTGAAATAAAAATTTTAAGTTAGAAGTGTTTTCTTCTGCAGTGTTAGTATTTTAGCACTGGCTTCCATTCTTTCTCACAGCTTTTAACAGAACAGTTTTGAAGTCCTATGGTTTCTGTTTCAGTGTGTTTCTCAAGTTTCCAGCTCGTACCACAGTTTTTTTGGAGACTATATCTGAGAATGCTTTGCTGTAGCTCTCTGCTACATGATGAGAATGTTTTCGCATAAATCTCTAGCATCTTAATAAAAAGTTAATCACGTTACATTTCCTGTATATGAAAATGTTGATTCTTTGGGTTCTCCCACTTGTATATGGATGTCTGCAAATGCATTTAAGGGCTTGGACTTGGCTGGTGTCAGAAATGGGATGTTGCTTGGGAGCTCAAGGTGGAAATTAAGTGAATGTAAATGAAACTATCAAGCAAAGTGCCCTAACAGTGACAATTCTAAGGCTGTGGTACAGTCTTCCAAAGAAAGCAATAGATGATTCACCGTTTCAGACATTTCAATCCAATCTAGAAAGCTGTAGTAAATATATTGCAGAGAACGTTCCTGCATTGGCAGGGGGGGTAGACTAAATAAGCTATTAGCAATAGCTCTTTTCCATGTCTGACTGATAGTTGGCTAGGAACATGTTTAGCATAGTCGCCAAGTTTTCTTCCTTTTTTTTTTTTTTTTCACTTGGAGAGCACTGATGACATCGTCAGAAGAACACTTGCTGTGTTTGAGAAAGGTTCGTGTGGCAGGGGTGTCCCAAAAGCAGGCTAGTTTCAGAGAAGGCATAGATATCAATAGCCTTAATCCTATCCTAAAGCTTTTTTTGAGAAAAGGTTTCATAGGATCTGCCTCATGTGGGAGGGTGTGGTGGTATTGGACATGTACGTGGATTAGCTGCTACACTTATTTGTTAGTCTTTTAAATTACAAGTCAAATGGTCCTGGATATACTAACAGTGCCATTTTTTGTTCTAGTGTATGATTCATAGCTTTTGATTTTTCCTGGATTTTTTTCTTCCCTACCCTTCTGGGTAGAAAGAGAATTTTCACAGTAGTATTATGAGAGCAAGGTAGTCAGTTCTTCTCTGTGTCTGCAGATCTCTCTTATAAAAAACATCCAATGACAGTACAAATGAGAGAGATGGTGAGTTGCGTTCAACTCGGTTTTCTTGATGTGTTTATGCAAGACTTCTTCCTTTAGAAGTACTCAGCAGTGGCAGCAACGACCATAGTAGTTAGTGACAATTTAAATGCTATGTAATTTCTTCCTAATCAGGGCAGCTGTAGATGATATAACAGGTAGCAACATCCTGACAGCTGTTGTGCGCTGAGCTAGTAACAGTGAGAAAGCAGGGCGTGGGGAGTTGGAGAGGTATCCTGCACCGAGGAGACTTCTCTGCTTCCCCTTGATTATAGAAGGATGTTAATACACACCTTACAGTTTCTGTAGGTGTCAAAGCACTGACACATCTTTGTCAGACGTTTCTGACAAAAATGTAGTTGTCTTTCAAAACTGGAAGTGTCAGTTTTGATCCCCATGAAATGTAAACAATGTTTAAAATCTGAAACTCTGTCAAAACAAACAGTATTTTTTCCTCTATTCATCTGATAAAAACAAACAAACAAATAGATTAAAGGGCAAGGAAGCATTCAAGGGGGACACCAGAGCAAAGCCTGTGTATAGAATTATCCTCTGTGGTTTATCTTCCTTCAGAGGTACAGGTCTAAATGTGCGGTATATTGCAATATGCTGCTGCTCTTCAGTTCTATTGAAATTTTGCTTACAGTAAAGCTGCAAAATAAAAACCTGGCTAGCTCTAAAGTTCCTCTCTTCTCTTTACCTTTTTTTTTTTTTTTTTTTTTTCCCCACCATATGATGCCCAGGGACTCCAGAAAGCCTCGCTGAGAAAGAAAGGCAGCTCATGGGTATGATCAATCAGCTGACCAGTTTGCGAGAACAGCTGCTAGCAGCTCATGATGAACAAAAGAAACTGGCTGCATCACAGATCGAGAAACAACGCCAACAAATGGAGCTGGCTAAGCAGCAACAGGAACAGGTGAGTGATTATTAGAGTGGTTTTCAGCTTAAATAATTTTCTAGGAGGACTTTCCAGTAGTTTGTCTTTTAGGGTTGATATCTCTCAAGTTTACTTGCCACCCAGATTTTTTTGCCATTTGTTTTCTTAGGCGAAAAAGTCTAAACAAAAACATGCTGGAAGAATGCTTTATAAAACAACACTCTCTGTTTTATAAAGATACACCTTCCATTTTGGAGGTATTCTCTTCCAGTAGTGGTTGGGGTTTTTTAAATAAGTGTAAATAAACATGCAAATTCAGCCCTTCTGAATAATCTTCCAATGCTGCTTGAATTCAGTGATGCTGAATAGGTATAAAAGGAACAAAATGCAGCACTTGGATTGTAATGTGAGAAATGAAAAGGTTGGTTTTGCCAACTGTGGAAAAAAGTGGGGGAGAAGAATATAAAGTCAGTCAACAAGTGTGACTTTTTTCTTCCACACTTGAGAGGCTTCATTTTCAGCTCTTGCAGATATGCCCTCCACTGAAAATGCAAACGTGTTTTCACATGAGAACAGTTCCAATGTGCACACATGGACAAGTGATAGTCTATGCAAGAACACAACTTTTCTAGCATATTTGAACCCTGCAAGTTTTAACAGAAATAAATGTCCATTTTGGTACCTGAACATGAGCAAACAATACTTAGACATCTGGTTTAAAATTTTCTCAGGAGTCCATCCTTATACCTCTTATATTAAAGCATTTTGAGCTGCCTGACCATTTATTTCAGTTTGTAATAACATTTGAGTTTGTATCACAGAATTGCAGCTGTATGAATTTTAAGAAACTCACAAAATTTTCTGAAATCTGTCATAGTTGTCTTACTCCAATGTTTGTATTGTACTAAACAACTCTTAACCATTGCAGACCATCACTTTAGCCTTGGTTTTCCCTATTTTTGATTATTTAAAAACTTTATCTTAAATACTGTGGATTTTGGCCCCACACCTGAAATCCCACAAAGGAAGAAGGGGTGAAGTGACTAATCTATTTAGCTAGAGAATTTGTATCACCTGTTGTTTACATGGGGAGGGTAGATGAAGGTGTGAAGGTGGAATTGGCAAGATTCTTCCACGAGGAGACATCCTACAGGAGCTGTTTCCTTTGCCGTACTTTTTAAAGGCACTACTGCTACAGGATGGCTGAAAGATCTGAAAGTGGAAAAGCAAATGGAGAGAATGGAGAAAGGCAGTAAGAAATCCTGCAGGATTATTATTAGAAAGACAAGAATTTCTTTTAATGTAAGAAATTGTGTATCTTTTTGTGTTACACAAACCAAACCTTAAAAAAGTATTTTGATAAAAGTTATTTTGGTTGCTTAAAGAGATTATCTAGAAAGAAAACACTTATTTAGTCTTTGAGATGTGGACTTAACTATGAATGAGTGTTTCTGATGCTAATAGTTGAATAATAGAAATGAAAGAAAATACCTAAGGGGAAGAATGTACAAAATTCCTCCCAGTAAGTATGTATAAGTTCCCATCTGACCCTGAGATCTGTACACATGCCACTGGGGAAGAGCAGTGCTCCTTCTCATGTTTGTACTGCTGCTATTCATGAGAGCAGAGCTTTTGTGATGACTCAGATTAAAGTTTTTCAAGTTTGCTTCTTAAGTTTGAGGTATATAATGGTTTATCAGTCCTCTGAGAAATCTAATTTGGTTCTGTTACTGTCTGCTTTTTCCTTTGCTATATCTTAAAATGCATCTACAGGAAGTTTTGCAATTGTTAGTCAGTGGAGAGGGAGGATGGAAGTTCTTACAGAAAATGCACATGACTTTGAGAGGAGAGTTAGGACGACTCTCTCAGCTTCTGTAAATCAGTTTCAGTGTCGTGCTGTGTAGCCTTGCACTGCCACCTTAGTTTCTTTCAGCTGATACCCATGGTTGAAGAGTGATTTTTTCTCAAATCCAGTTCCAGTCTCTTTGTGTTTGTTTCTGCATCAAGGAAATATGTACACTAATACCTTCCTTCTGGGTGTCACATTTCTGAGGATTTTTTGAATAGGTGGTGCCAAATATAAAAAGAATATTAATGTCCATCCTACTTTTTTGCCTTTCCTGCTGCCTCTACTGTTTTCCAGTTTCTCTGCCAGTACTGTTCTTCCTCCAGCAAGCTGGAGCAAATGAGTACTCACTTTTAGGGTTTTTAGCAGTGCCAGCTCAGACAGTGAGAGAGGAGAGATTTTTGTACCAGTTCTTCTCTTGATACCCAGCACGACATTTTCCTTAAGATTGCCTTTCACACCAATATCAGCTGTGATTGCTCTTAAAACACGAGCCCCTTGCTTCAGCAGCAGTCCAGGCTGCTGCCACCCACACTTGAAGGTTTCTTAGTTTAATGGAGCAGTTTAAAGACCCAGGCAGGGTGGAAGTTTCCTGTGCACTGACCCCAGAAACGGTCATAGAAATCTCATGTTTCTTCTGTCTGATTTCTCCACAGATTGCAAGACAACAGCAGCAGCTCCTGCAGCAGCAACACAAAATCAACCTTCTTCAGCAACAGATCCAGGTCAGAGACTGTGTCTCCACCCATGCCCCTGTTATCTCTTTTCTCCTTTCTATTTTCCCATCCTTTCCCTCAGCCAATATTGCCATAATTTCTTTAAGAGTCTCTGCAATGGTTTACATCTTATTTATGGAAACACGTGAGGATGTTACCTGTCATTATGCAAAAAAGGTCAGTTTCTGGAAGGCCTTGTATGATTAGCAAGTATCCTGTAGGATCAGGAAGGAGGTGTGAGAGGAACTGGTCATCTGAGCAAGGGTTTCCAGGACCAAATCCTCTCTCAGCTGTAGGTCAGGAGTGGCAGAAGCATTGACAGAAAGTGTTGGATTGGAATGGGTCTCTTACAACTCTGCTTTCAAGATTTTGCAGAAGCGGTTCTCTTCAGTGATCAGTAATCGAGTGTCTCTCCTTCCCACTGCCCCAAGTGCTAAGTCTGAAAATTTTCAACACTTTGGGTGAAGTATTGTCTGAGTGAAAAACCCATCCAAAAGATTGCTTAGATTCAGTAGAGCAACTATGTAGGTCCTAGGTGTCTACAACTTTACTCCTAGCAGTAGAAAAAAAAAGTTAATGTAGCATAACCAGTAAACTTTATTTAACCTGAAGTATTTATTTAGTTCTTAAAGTATTCAGAAGTTTCTTTTCATGCCATTGACTGTATTTCATTTTCTTACATGTATATAGGCATGCCCTGGTTCAGGGAATAATGCAAATCAGTTTGCTTGTGAAGGTTTTCACAGAACAGCGGTGGAGAGGTTTAACATTTTACAAATACCTAGAATCATGGTAAAATCTCAAGAAAACTTATTCCACCAAAATCAGGAGTTGCATGGCTTCACACTAGAGGAAAAAACTGACTCTCTTGTTTCAGAAGATACTCTGTCAGCGTCAGGACTTGTGTAACTGTGAAAAACTTGTGGGGAAAGTCCACCTCTTGGTTATAAGACAAATTTTGTACAAGATGTGCTTTGCTGAACATAATTTTGAGATTGGCAAGACCTGGCTTGGTCTTGACTTCTGTTTTTGTTTGTTGTTTTTTTGTGTGGGTGTTGGTTTGGTTTTTTTTTTTTTTTTTTTGTTTGTTTTTTTTTTGTTTGTTTTTTGTTTTGTTTTGGTTTTGGTTTGGTTTTGGGGGGGTTGTTTTTGGTTTTTTTGTGTTTTTTGTTTGTTTGTTTCTGTTTTTTTTTTTTTTTAATTGTGTGTGGAAGGGATTTTTTTTTATTATTATTGCTATATCTTAAATATGACTTTAAAAGAAAAACAATAGTAGAACCTCTACCATAGCAAGGAAAGTATTTACATTTTTAGCGTTTAGCTATGGCAGTGAGAGAGGAAGTTGTTTTGTAAGCAGTGAATAAAAATAAATTGAAATAACATAATTTGACCCCAACCCTTTTAAGTTCTAAGGCTTTGTAGATAAGAATGAAGTATGTCATTTTTAGGGTAATGAAGAACACTGATTATTGATAATGAGATATAGAGCCTTTCATCTCTTGATCCCTGGGCCAAGTTTGACCTAAGTCAGTAGTAAAAGAAAGTCAGCTAGCTACCGTCTGATACAAGCTGCAATCCTAAGAAATGATTAGGAGGTCTGTCTCAAGGGATTTTGGATGAAATATTGACCCTGCCAAGGTCAGAATTTCACCTCCAGGGTCCACTTCACACAAAACCCATCAGATTTGGGGCACCCTCCTTTTGGAAGGTCATGTGATAAAGGTCAAGAATTGAATGGGCAGAGAGACAATACTGTCCTCTCATTCACACAGAGATGATTTGTTTGTAGGAAAATTTTGATTATGCTGCCTGGCTCTTGACAGTTCTTCTGTCTGTATGGTTCTGAAGTCTCATGAACCCTGGTTGCAATCCAGTTAACTGTGAAGTCACTGATAAGAAAAAACATCCAAAAATGGAAAGGAAAAAAAAAAAAATCCTTACTGACAATGAATACAAAGCAAAACATTTCTTCTCAATTGTATGCTTAGTTGACTGTTAAGAGAGAAGAAATAATTCCTGCAGAAATCTTCCTTTGTATATAAATGGAGACAATGAAGTCAACCTAACATGCCCATGTTTAAAATGGGCTGTGAGTTTACAATCAGGTAATAGTAGGTGGAACAAAACTGTGACAAAAATGTAGCTGTGAGTTCAGCTTCTCTGACCTTGCCCTAATTAATCTAACAGGCTTCTGTCACATTGGTCCAGGGTTTTTAAATAGCATTAGATTTATTGACAGGGAAGTATTCCTACAAAGTCTGGATAACTGTTTGACTTATATGCAATTGAATGATTAGGTTGCAGTTATGAACACAGCCTATTTATGACAAAGGATTCATTTTACTTGAGCCAATTTTTTGTAAGCTTATAAGAGTTGCCATAATTCCAGATAAATTATTACACAGAAAACAGCTATTGAAATATTGTATTGAAAACATAATACCCTAAGCTTAAAAAAAAAGCACAACCTGACTGACCTCGTGATTTATGACTCCTTTCTCTAAGTGCACTAACTTGGAAACATTTCCCTCTCTCCCTACCTCAGCGTACAATCACTGATATGCACACAATACATAAGCAGGGAGAGGCTGTGGTGTGTCTCTCCTTAGAGGGCTGCAAATGCTGAGTATAACTACAGCTTAATTAAACCAACCACTTCTGTGATGCTGAAGAAAGGTGTGTTAGCTACTTGAGCTTAGCCAAATGTACTTGGCACACGAGTATCTAATTGACGACGTCTTTTTTCAAGCCCATCTCTTCTGAATTCACTGGAAGGAGGTGTCACTGATGCAGAAGACAAACAGCTTGTCTTCATATAGAGACTAAAGTAAAGAGATAATGCTAAACTGAAGAAAGGTTGCAGATAAGACTAAATTTAAGAATCTGTATGACCTCAAAATGCTAAAATGTGATCTAGACAGGATTTTGTGTTTTGGAACATGTTTGGTTTTGTTGTGTTGGTTGGTTGGTTGTTTTTCCTTTTCAGGATATTCTAGACCTAATTTGTGAAGAGGTTTGGGTTTCTCTGAATAATTAACTAAACCTCCCCCCATCTTATTCTATGCCACGTCAGAGTGCCTCCTGCTATGCACACTGCATTCTGTTCTGTTTAATCTTTGTGTGTGGGTGCATTGGAAAGGTTTTCACTTTAAGGAGTTTCTGCCTGCTGAGTATTTGGGGTCTTCTCCCCTGCACACCTCAATCTTACTGTTTGACCAGAAATGAAACCAGAGTGTGTTTTCTGTCAACTCTTGTGCATCAACAGGCCTGCAGATCTCAGGTTGTGTTTCAGAACAGCTCCATGGTGATTTGCAGCTGTAGAACAAACTGAGGAAAGAGCACGAAGACATCAAGTGCAGCTCAGCAAATTCTTGGACTACATCTAATTTTGTCCTTCAGAGCCTTAGGAGAACTCTCATGATGAGTTCCTCATCTTCTTTTGTGAGGCCACAGTCTACTTCCTGGTGTCCTTGCTCTAGAACATGGAGAAGTCTGAGGCTCTGTAGCATCATGTGGGCAGAGAGTGAGAGGAGTGAAAGAAACTTGAAGGCTAGATGCAGCTTTTTCATGATGCTGAGCTAGTCCTTGGGACAGGCAACGAGTGTGCGTTGAGATACACTCCTGAAGGCAGAACAACAAGGTGTTCTGCCTTCAGGGGTGTCTCTGCGATGCAAAGATTTATGGGGTGGTGCAGTTTACACTTTGCACTTGCACAGAGAAAAGGTGTAGCCCAGGTTCACAATTAAATAGTTTGCTTTGTAGCTCAGCAACAAAAGTCACTTCAATTGAACTATATTTAAAATTAAATATGATTGTTAAAATTCATAAAGCAATACAAATTCAGTAGGCCACTGTTGATAAAATAGGTCAACTTTGCAGCCTAAATTGTGATAAAACCGATGCTGCTAATCTCACAGTTTTGTAGAAAGCCTGACAATGTTTTATGTTTTTCCCTCAAGCCCCAGCTCTTGGGAGTCATGTGATGATAAAAATGCCA
The DNA here is from genome assembly GCA_024605025.1 of Megaceryle maxima. Classification (NCBI taxonomy): domain Eukaryota; kingdom Metazoa; phylum Chordata; class Aves; order Coraciiformes; family Cerylidae; genus Megaceryle; species Megaceryle maxima. Next base: position 29,992 of record JANHGN010009710.1, read on the forward strand.
GCATTCATTTCTTCAAAATGTAAACTTCTAGCTCTTGTATTTCCAGGCAAAATCTGAAACCATGAGCACTACAAGTTCCAAAATTAGAAGGCAAACAAAGCAGAGGCCAAATGTTTTTTGAACTGTTCTGATTTTTAGTAAATTTTTTTTTTTTGAGAACCCAGCTCAAGATTTTGAAACACTTTAGGTTGCCAATAATGTAAAACTAAGATCTCAAAGCAGCAAGAAGCAATAGTGCTGCTTTACCATGTCTTTAGCATTTGGACCACAGTTTTGTTTGACTTTTTAGTTTAATACTGCCAGTACTTGGTTACTAATGTATATTCATTTCTGAGTGATGTACTTAGCCCAAGAAGTGAGTGCTGTTGAAACTTGAGAGTAGTTCCTGCCAGACAGCAACCATTCGATGAGTCTGTGTGTTTTAACAGAGGGGTTTTTTTTTCTTTCAGAGCTAGAGAGACTTGTCAGCAGATGTTCTAACGGGATTTCTCTTACAAAGTTCAAACCTCTGAAGAACGAGAGGATCCTGACTAAATTCTGATGTAAAGCTAGAAAGGCACACCTCTAGCCTGCTCTGCCTGCCAGGCGGGATGTGACTTCTGCCTGGTGCCTGGCCAGATGGCCCAGGTTGCTCCAGAGCCTGGTGGCACCTGGCAGGCCTACCAGGAGACCCTACTTCCAGGCAAAAAGCTTACTGTGGCCTTGATGGCCTCAAACTTGTCTGTCAGGGAGTGTGTGGGCACCATGGACCTCCAGACTCTGTGCTTTTTCAGGCTACAGGTTTCCTGGCTTTCTTGGATTCCTCCAGTGCCCTTGGTGTACTCCTGGCTCCAAATAAGGCTTTCCTTTCTGAGTTTGGATCTGGATTTCCATCCTCCTCACACACTGACAGCTGGCCGTGTCCCTTTCCCCATGAGTTGTGTCAGTATATGGAGGGGCCTGGCTGTGCTAGTATGTTCCCAAATCAAAATATTCCCATTCTCATTAAGTTTCTGAGGTTTAATGTGTTGTTCCAGTTTGGAATGTAATAAAATCTTGAACACTTGGAATTTCCTGCAGGATAGTTAGTCCCTGTTGTAGCCAGATCTGTTTTTCAAAATCTAGCTATATTTTTGGGGAGGAAAGACAGTTTTGATTTCTGAGTTATACAGAAGTTCAGAAAAATATTTCTTAAGCTTAACATGCAAAGTTTTGAAATGACACGCTTGTTATTGTCAAAACTCTCCAAGCACCAAGAGGCTCTGCGTTGATTCCAGCCTTCCAAAACACTGGTTCAGAGACCTGCTCCCAGAGTGCTTTAGATATCATAATTTATTCACACAGCTATCTCTGGTGATAATTTTTGATGTTGTTTAGACTTCTTGTTGCTTTTGAACTTCTCAGGTGAGCAATCATCTGTTATCCAGAACTGGCTGAATGATTTTCAGGCTGCTTATGTTCTCTCTCTTCAGGATGACATTGAGATTTTGGTTGACCTATTTCAGATGAAGTTCAGTTGTAAAAAGTGTCAGTTTTACTTTCTTGTTGTGAGAAAACACTGACTGTTTGACTGTACATAAAGAAACACGAAGATTTGTTCCCTGCCCCAGCAACTTTCCACTTGAAATTATACTTCCAGCACAGCTCATCCTTTCATTTTTTGTCTCCTGCTGGAAAGCAACTCCAGCAAGCCACCGTGTGAGCTAAATACTTGGAGTACTTTGTGCTTGTAATAAGGAGGATAGAGACCCTTACCCTTAGTCATTGCCCCATGGGTATGTCCTTGGTGCAACCCTAAGGACTTAGTAAAACTTTCCTGGTCTCCATGCCTGTAACCCAGAGTTCTCTAGGGGGCTTTAAAGGGCGATGGGTGATGAATCCTTCACTCGGGATACAAAAATGAACAACCACTAGACAAGTGCTTGGTTACAGGTTTAGTAATATCTCTTGCTTCTGTAATGCCATCTTCCCTGGGAATTCTGATGTTCTAAGAAGTCAGTGACAGCAGAGCAGTGCTTCGTGGTGCTACAACCCCTTTGCAAGCCATTGCACAGCAGAACAGTATTAGTTCTTCTGTAATTGGAGTCCTCTTTGCATATCAGAGAGAGGTGAGGACAAAAGGTTTCCTTAGTAGACAATAAAGTTGTTGAAGTGAGGGCCTGATCCAGCTCCCACTGAACATAGTGAAAAGGCTCTTATTCATACTAGTGGGAGTTTAATGAGACCTTTCTTCAGTAGGAAACTGTGAGAAAGTGTCTTTCTTCTCAGTCTGCAAAATGTTTTCAGAACAGGCTCCGTCCACTCAGATGGTTTGTTTTTAGGGTTTTTTTCTTTGTTTGTTTTGTTTTGTTTTTTGGGGTTTTTTTTGCCAGTGTGGATATGACAAGCTGTGAGTGCACAGTCAAACTGAACAGGCTCATCGACTGGGGACGTTTTGTCCAAATTCATCATGTGTCAGGAGCAGCTGTTTTCCTGCAACTTATAAACATGGGCATACTGGATTCAGTGAGACAGGCCTAAGAAGGAGTCACGCTGCAGCCTTTCCCATGACTTTGCAACCTCTTCCCAAACAACTGAGATTGCCGGCAAAAAGGCTAAACAATTGTTTCTCACAAAAGCTCTGCAACTGATGTCCTATCAGTTATCAGAATAACTCGCCTGTCCCTTGAGCAGGAAAAAGCCCCTGGGAAATTAATTATTCAAAAAAACAACCCAAAAAAACACACAAGAAAAAGACAAGGATTGAGTGGGAGGGGGAAGGCAGGGAGGGAGCCAGCGGGGAACAGGGAAAAGGAGGATTGAAAAGAAAAATTTAGGACGGCAGTTGGAATGAGCCAATTGCTTACTGGCCTCTTGAGTTCAGCAAATAACGTGTGTTTGGGCTGAAGGATATGATGTGCCCACTTCAGAGTAACTCCTGGGCCTTCACTTCCTTCCATTGCTGAAAAAGTTGTGGCGTAAAAAAATTGCAGAAGTTTTTATCTACACCTCTTTCTGTGCGGGGCAACATTTTGCAGCAATGCACCACATTTTTACTTCCAATGATTACCTGTAGAGCAAGCATCTAAAGACATTGTGGTCTCAGGCCTTTCCTATGCTCTCATACAATCCCAGTTTGCTGACTGGTGTAGCTGCACCAACGCAGACAAGGAGAATCTGCTTGGGATTTGTACAACTTGAACTTTTTGAGATTTCAAGGGCATGTTTTCTTAAGATAAATCAGATTTTTTTGCCTGTGCTGAGCTATGTCATTGCAGCAGCACTTGCTGATACGGAAGCTTTCTTCAGTGTTACTAGTCCAAATGTTCATAATTTTTTTATGACTTTGTTTTGAACTCTGTGACTTTTTTCATACAATTTTAGCATCTTTACTTAATTTCTTCTTGTTACTGAGCTTTCAGTGTTCTCGTTTGACAGTTCTCTCACACAGTCACAAGGGAGGGCCTTAAACTTATTTTAATTAAAAAGGCAAAACAATGAAACATCCAAAATAATCCAGCAGCTAGGACTGTAAGTAAAGTAAGTAAAATGCCAACAATCACATATAATCATCACTGCTGGCAATATTGTACACCAAGTCCTCATCCCCCCTCAGCAAGTTTTCTCTTAGAGACCTCTTTTTCCAGGGCTCAGTCTTACTTTTTGTTTTCAGCTTCCTATTTCAGTATCTCTCTGAGGCATCCAACTTTGACCACTTCCTTCCATTTCCAGCTCCCTGACATTGAGGTACTAAGTAACCTTCCTTACACAGATGCTCACCCTTTCCCGCATCAACCTCACCTCTTTGCCAGCCCTCCCTTTTATTTTCCCTCCTTGTCATAATTTCCAAGGTCTTTTTAATGGTTTTGGAACCCGTTTGTGTACCCGTGCAGGTAATTTACACAGCAGGCAGGCAGAGATACAGGATGTACCATGGTAGTTTGTGTAAGCGGCTTGGGAAGCTGAACGTGAACTCTTGATGGCTGTGATCCTGTCCGTATGGAGCGTGTGTAGTCATGAGCACTTTTGTTGTGCAGCCAAAAAAGGCTGCTACTTAACTGCCTCTGCAGTAAGGTAAAGCAGGAGATAACAATAAATTTTTTACTGCTGGCTGGCGGAGGTGTTTAGGATGTGTTTTCTTTATATCTTCATCCGCCCCTAATTGAAGATGCTTTAAAATTGAATGACTAGCAGTCAAAACGTGTTTGCTTCAAGCTGAGAAGAAAAATGCTGGTGTCTCTGCTTCCAAACTGATTGCGCTTTGTACACAACTGACAGCCACAGTCACTTTGAGTGACTGATAAGTGGGAAGCTTTGCCACTTATCAAGGAATGCACGCTGAAAAGAAAAGACTGGAGCCGTTCAGATGCTTTGGCATGTTCAAAATAACATCTCACATCAGTCAGACTCAGAGGCACTAGGAGACATTTCAAAATAAACTTTATATCTATCTATCTATCTATCTAGAGGCAAAGATTCAATTTAACAGACAAATCACTGTGTGGCATCACATTGGCTCTGAAAAAGAGAACATCATTATAAGGGTCACCAGTTGCAGAATGACTCCGATAGCTGCATAATTTAAGAGCATTTATTGTAGGGTTTCACCCCCCCAGGACAAAACTAAATTTGAAAATTCACAACTGCATATCATTCTGGTGATTTCTCTACATTGGGGCGTTTCATCCTGGTTGGCCAAGTAATATTTGGTCTAAAGAGCATGTGACATCCTGAAGGATTCCCGAGAGAATGAAATGCTAAATCAAATTTGGATCTCATTTATTTCCTTCCTGTAATTATGGAATGTGTTTGGGATTGCCTGGCGTTAACTAAATTCACAAAATGTTTTTTGTTTTTTAGGATTATTTGGGAGTTATTGTGCTTTTTAGTGACACATGGTGTGAATAGAAGGTGGAACCTTTTTTATTATGTTTGTTGGTGATTCTATGTAGTGATAATTAGGAGGATGCAGGAGCTGAGATGTGAGGGTCCAGTTTCTCTGGCTGACTCTATAAGGGTTGGGTTGGTCCACTGGAGGTGTTAACTGTTTCAACCTGCCTGAGCAAGCATCATAGGAGTTGACCTGACAGAGCCCACCCTTCAAACACTGTGTAGGAATACAAGCACTTACTCAGAGCTGAGGTGGGGTGTGGGTCTTCACGTAAGATGGGAGAACAAGGAGATTGAAGCAAACAGTGTGTGATGAATTTGAACAGGAGATACATAATGTTGACCTGTGTTCACTAGTAATACTTAAAAAACTGCTGCCAGGTTTGCACCTCTTATCCTAGCAGCATTTGGAGTGTTGATGTACAACAACCATTCTCTTTTGTTATGATTCTAAGCACTGCGTATTGGCATCTTATTCTTTCCAGCTGGTTCTATCTGAGATGGTTGCTCCATTTGAGACATAGGTTATGTTTGGCATTCCAAAGTTGCTACCAGCACCTGTATCTATAGCAAGAGGGATAAATTTGAAGATCCCTTATTGTCTGCAGGCAATGACTTGCTTTTCTGATTTATCTCTTGCCATGTTAAGTGGTCATGACTTCATTTTGATGGCTCATTCAAAATGTTACTTTAAACTCTCTGCTGGAATAATGGCTTAAAATGATTCAGAGGGAAAATTACGGTTCCACCTACTGAATCAACGCCACTGTCTTCACCACCCTGGACTTTCCTCAGACATCTGGCATCCAAAAGCTGATGCTGCCTTACCCTGCATAGTTTAGGAGAAAAGATGAGCTCACAGTTGGTGGTAGTAGCATGAAAGAGGCCAAGGGGAATGGTTTTATTTTGTTGTTCACTTTCTGTTGCTTACTGGCTGCTGATTTGTATTGTATAAATTAAAGTGGAGGGCAATAACTTATGCTTGGTTATTTGTAAGATGAGTAAGTGGAACAGTTTATAATCACCTGAAGGGTGGCAACTGAAGTGGCAGTGTGAGTGAAACCTGACTTATAAGTTTGGAGAAGGAGAGGGAAAGGTGCAGTTGTCCCATGAAAGTCTGTTGAACAAAGATGAACTGGAGAGCTAGGGATCTCAGGTTAGCTGTCTTTATTTTGCTTATTGTATGTCATATCCATTTAAGTTCATCTTCCACATACAAAAATTGAATAAAATGTGTAGTGGGTAAATAATTGTAAGGAATCATTTCAGATATTTAGTCAAATGGGCTCTAAATATGCTTTGAAGAGGCGAAGAAGTAAATGTTTAAAACTGAGGGTTTTGTATTTAGAAGTTACATAAAAGTAAGTTCCAAGATAACATAGTAAAGTTACAAAAACTAAAACAAAGACTGTTATGAAAGAAAATAATAATAACTAAATGGGACAAATACAATTGACAGTACTTGGGAGTTATTAAATATTTGACAAAGTGAGGAAACTAATTTTAAAATGTTTATATTATAAGATGTTTTTTATCAGGTTTGATTTCTTTGAAAGAGTAGTATTCAGAAGATGATTCTAAAGTTAAAACTTGCATAGTTTCAACAAAATTCTTCATAGCAATTTGAAATGAGTTTGGACAGAAATGATGTTATTCTTGTGGACATTGTAAAAATCGTGTACAAAGAAATACATTAGTTAGGTAACGAAGTAAGGCATTTGAAGGTTACAAGTGCCAAAATTAGGTTAAATATGTATCTTTATTTTATTCCCATGTATCTCTGTCACACATACTGAAGAAAAAAAATGGTATCCCAGGGGAGCAGAATTACGTGATAATATAATTGTAGACTGTACTCAGAAGAGGGAAAATTGAAATTATGTTGACAGTCTTAATTCAGGCATTCCCTAATGTTTGAGTCCTTGACTTTTCATACAAAGTAGCATAATTTTACCTGTGTTTCTGTGTGGTTTTATTTGCCATAAAAGCACATAATACTGATATATCAACCACCTATAGTGTATTGTCAGCACAGCTCAAACCCTGAAATGTCAGCATGGGAGAAGTGCCAAATGTCACTTGAGTAACAAGAGAATTACTATGTTCTCCCAGGCTAGCAGGAGAAAACAGTTTCCTGGCTGTGGTGGAGAGGAGCCCATACTCTGAAGCCCCTTTCAGTATCCTGTTTCCTTTCTTCCTCCTTTTCTTTATCTTGGTACAGACTCCCTAGAGACTTTGAAGACCTGTCTGGATGCATTTCTGAGTGATCTGCCCTAGTTTTGTCCCTGGCAGGGGGGTTGGACTTGATAATCTTCGGAGGTCCATTACAACCCCTAACATTCTGTGATTGGTCTCCATCCAAATTGAGAAGACTTTTTCTCTTGATGTCCTTCTTGAAAAGGAAGGTAGATTACTTGAGTACTTTTGTTGAGTTTGGGCTGGCAGTGCTGAAAATGGAGTTTGACTCTTTGTTTTCAATGCTCTCTATCTGCTCCCCCTTTCCTCCCTCAGTGGGGTTGGGACTAGATCAGTTGTAATCACAAGTTGCCACTAAACAATTCTTTCCTCCTAGTTTACAACGCTCTTTAGGCTTTAGAAAGAAAATCAAGGCTGAAGGTACAGAATTCAAAGTCACGGATCTTTTTGTTAAAGAGTTTCTTGAGTATTTGATGGAAGCCTGTTTAAGCATTTAGTCTTTTGAAGCTGTGTGTGGTGAGAATGTTGTTGGTTTTGGTTTTGGGTTTTTTTTTTTTTTGTCTTTCACACTGCGTGTAGAATCTTGTCTGTGGTTTAAGCATTACTGAGCTGCAGTGTGTCAGTGAGAAGGGCTTTTTTATATATTGAGTATAAAAAGTTTTAAGTTCTAAACATCCTTACAAATCATGTATGTCTAAATTAAGCATAATTTCCAGTTTCTTTAACCCTGGAGTCCAAGTTTGTAGTTCAGGAACATGTAAGCATATATTAAACAGCTAATTGATTATGTTCTTGCCTTATACAGAGAAGTAAGCTACCTCATACACTCATAGGCACACGTTTTCATGCATGCATTTGGAATACCTCAATTGGGATACCAATTACAAACATGATTATTTTTCTGGACATTGATTTTTAATGGTTCTGAAGTATTTTAGGAGGAAGGAATAGGGATGCTTTCCATGTGGGTGGCATAGATTTTTAATGCTTTTACGGCAATTTATAGCTGATCTTAAATTTGAATTGTTCAAGGCTTTATGAATTCTTCAGCCCTGCTGGCAGTTCCTCTTCAGCTAAAGTCATGGCAGATGAGAGGAGGAGAGAATCCTTACTTTAGATCAAGACACTGATCATCGCAGTATTTCCCAGTGATGCAGACTGACGCATGCACCAGGAGATACAAAGTAAGCAGAAATGGACTCAATTTACTTGAAATTAGAAAACTGTGAGGAAATAAAACTTTGAGGCCTCTGCATTTTCCCCTTCTATGATTCTTTGGATGGCTTTATAGCTATAGATGCCCCTATAAAGGTTGCTGCTGTTCTTCCACAGAAGCCAGTTCTGGCAGCAGGAGGTTTCCCTGGGTAGAATAGCTCCCCAGGTACATGATAGATCCAGGAGTTTCCTTGCCATTGTGTTAGGAAAGCTGATATATCCTAGTGATTTGAAATAGAATTATGCTCTGTATCTCGTATTTCTTCTTTTCTTGAGATGTAATGCAGATGTGAAAAGTTATTTTTCAAGAATTTTAGCTTTCTTGTCATGGTTTTCATGATGTTAAGTCTACTTCCCTTATATTATTTCTTATTGCACAGTTAAGAATTCCTGTCTTTTTGGTACAATCAGAATAAAGAAATTCACATTGCTATCAATTTACTGACCCAGAAATCTATATTCTATGCTAATAGTATTCACACTTATTTAAAAATAAATGCATCCATTTTAGGGGTTCTTTACATTCCCTCCGTGTATTGAGGTGGATTTGTTGAAATCACAAGTTTGCTTTCTGTGTCTTTTGTGAGGGTTGTTTGAGCTCAGTATCCTCTTAGCAGAAACTCTTGCAAAGGCCCCATGGGAGGAAAATTGTCCATTGTGTTCTTTTGAAAGCCAGCTATCTTTTTTCCTGGAGCTGGGCTTGAGCAAGTTTATTCTTCCACTCAGGGATATCTTAGGAGGTTCCTGTCCTTTCTGGTGCCTAGGAAGCAGAGCTCAGATACGTATATTGTATTTGTTGCCATCATATAATCTGTGCGACTTCCCTGCAAATATAAAGAATTATGCTTGCCCCAGCTGTTCATTTGATAGGATTCTAGCCCTTCATTTAGAGAAAACCGTGCTTCTCCGATTCACATTGTTTGAACCCTGGCCTCCCTTCTATACCTATTGTTTGTTTTGTCTTTTTTTGTTGTTGTGCGTAACAGGTGTTTCTTTCAGACATCCAAGGCAGCAAAGCAAGGGCTTCCTTTATGGCAGGTCTCTTGAGACTTTGATTAAACTCTTATTTGTGATAAAAATGCCACTGCTTTTAAATGAATTGCACATGTAATCTGTATTTGCACAAACGCCCTCCATCCCTCCACCTCCGGTTCTGAAGTCTCTCTTTTGCTGTAGATGTGTTTGCCTTTTCTTCCGTCTTTTGCCACAGAACGGATTCCTTTTTACCTTCCTGATAACTGCGCTCTCCTCAGAGCCTGGATGCAGCCATCAAATGGTTTAAAAAGAGCAAAATGTTTCTGCAAAAAGCACTCCTTTTTCCCCACTGTTTCCCGTTGCTGCCTCCATGAGTACCATCGTCAGACAGTTGGGAGAACCTTCCTCAGTTTCTCAAGTGGCAACCAATAGGCATTTTTTCTGCATCTGCTGGAGCAGGTCTCAGTCCTGTGGGTTGTAGGTAGCATAGATATTTTCCTACCCGTCTTAGTTTTTTCTTTCACACAGTATCACCTGCTGTTGAGGAGGACCCTCTGCTTTTAAATTGGATTTCCTGGATTCAGTGTGGAAATACTTTGGGGAGGTCTGGTTGGTTGTGGCAAGAGCATAGGTGTGCTATAGGCAGCAGGTATGTGTATATCAGTACCCTATGATACCAACTTGTCTAATGTACATTTAATATTCTTTCTAGTTTTTGTTTAGAACAGAATTTCCATGCACTCCAGCATGATCCCCTTGACTCCCCAGATGTTAAGACAACCAGAGAAGCTATTCCAGACCCCAGGGACAAGAGGCTGGTACCATGTTTTGTGGTAGCTCAGTTGGCCCACACTGTTCAGGTATCCTGTCGGAATATCACTCACCTATAAAGTGTTATTCTTGTGCCCTTTTCTTTATGCCAGGACATTTATTGGTTAGAAACCCTGGGGTGAAGAGATACAAATATGCGTTAGTCAGAGAGATGTAATGGATGTCCTGGGAGCTGTGCCAAACAATTAAGAATATAGGCGTAATGATTTATAGGGTAAGCAAAGCTCCAGAGAATGCTGCATCTGTACAGGCTGTCTTGTGAATTTCCAAGAGTCAAGTAACTTGCATCATTTCAATCTACCAGAGATAATGCACATCTAGGGAACAAATACACATAGACTCTTGCTTTCCATCTGAGATATACCTTCTGCTGATGACTTTCTTTGATCAGTTGTTAGATCTTCCCAAATGTCATCTGCAGCGCCTCTGAGATCTTCTCTAGATAAAGTGTGTTTTTCCTCTTAGTGTGGACCAACCAGCAGTTACAGTGGCAGGGGTATCAGCACAGCCTAGACGTGACACTAGCATTGTATCTATTTTAGTGCCTAACTTTGTGGCAGTGGCAGCATCTGTGGAAAGTATGAAGATAACTGTCAGAAAGCGTGTTTGAAGGGTGTTTAATTTAGAAACTTTAAACTCCCTCCCCTCCCCCCCAAGCTGACATTTGTTTTAGCATGCAGTAGTTAACAGTGGAAGATGGGACTTCAGTAAAGCTGTATAACATGGTTTCCCAAATCAGTCCTTTCTCTTAAAATGTGTTATCTGTTTTTGTTAGTGTTTAGTTACATAGTGCAATAAACATCGTTCCTTACATTATTTGACTCAAAACCTATGAAGTTTTACTGTTTCTTAACACATAGATGGCAAGGGCCTGAATTTCCCTCTGCCTGACAAGTGTAAAACATCATAAAATCAGAGCATGAGCATTTAGAGACACTTTGTGCTGAAATAAATGACCAAGATGCAGAAGAGACTAACACAATATAACAATTTTATCAAGTTCCACACAGCTCCATCTCTGTTTATTTTCTCCTGTTCAAGGAAACCGAGCCACTGTTTTAAAACATAAACACAGAAAAAAAAAATAGACTTAAAAAACCACAAACTGTTTTGAAAGCAACCATTTCTTATGTTCTGGCATTCAAACTTCTCTCAGAGGCAGCTCTTGTTAAGACCATGGGAGTGTTTTCTAAGAGCCTCGCACCCATTTTTCTTTCAGACATCATCTCCCCATTCCTTCAGGAGGTGCCCTTTTGTAGGAGGTTAAGCCTTTCCACCAACAGGGGACTTGAGGAAGCTCCCTTGGAAGCCTGTCATTGCTGTTCTTGGATTTCACAAGACAGTGATGCTTCCTGGGATGTGCGTGAAGCTCACCTGCCCAGAAAGATTGCTACTCAACACTCTGCTTTAAGACGGCTTTGCATGCGAAAGACTGATTTTCTTCGTTTTGGGACTATCACTCGATGGAAATGTCAGAACTATGGAAAGATAAATACTGAGTTACATTAAAAAGAGAAAAAAAGCACTCTGAAATTATCTCCTGGCTCCATGTTTTCTGAGGTTTTGCATTAGCGGGGACGAAGTCACGGTGTGTTGACACAGTCTAATGTGCAATGACATAATACCTGGAATATGGAGACAGCGAGAGGCGCAAAATCAAACTTATCTGAGTTTTCACAGGAAAAGAAGGGATTAAACTTTGCTGGTTAAAATATGG
>JANHGN010009710.1:41809-54939 GCA_024605025.1 Megaceryle maxima
CTATCCTAGTTTGATTGAGATAAACCTACTCAGATCTAATTCTATCCAGTCCCTGGGAAAAGTGGGCCTTAAGATGTTGAGCTTATTTGCCCAATCCCTTTTTTTAGAAATAAAGATTAGGGTAGGAAGTTTGGTCCTTATCTCTAAGGTTCTTACTGCTTCAGAAGGAAACTGAAATACTTACATGAAGGACACTTTCTTAAACTCATGATTTGTCTTCACTGAGATTATTTCCGAATGCTTTGGCAATGTAGATTTCCCACAATGCTTGACTATTTTTGTTTTACATATCTTAGAGGAACTATGATAAATTGTTGTTACTGCCTGTTAAATAGTAGAAGGAGATGTCAAAATACTCAAGTGACTTAAAATTCAACTGTTAACTGCTTGTGCATGGAAACTTTGATCTGGAAGCATCAACCCCTATTTCATAACTGCCAGGTGTAATTCTTCTCTGCCTTTTCATCCCTTGCGGTTACTTACAGCTCTACAAAATAACATTTAGTCACTAAGTTTTACTTGCATTTTACAGCCTATTTGCACAGATATTAGTGTTAGTGTATGATCCACATCTTACATAGCATTGTCATCACTGCATCTTGGAATATTTTTGTCTTTTTGTCTGTCTGACTCTCTTAATGTCTGTCTTTTTTGTTTTGTTTTGTTTTGTTTTGTTGAAGCATCCTGGTTTTCAGACCTGGGGAATTGAGGACAGAGGGAAAGCAGCTTGCACATTGTTAGGCTGTAGCTCATTGCCAGAACCAGGAACAGAACCCAGATTGTCAGTCATCTCCCATTGGGCCACAATACAAAATGTGAACTGAAGTGCAGAGTTATCAGAGATTCAGGCCTTCTAGGTTTTTATCTTCTGTGTCTCCATTTTTACTGTTTTTCTACAGAATTTTCCAATTTGGTGATAGACACTGAATACAGACTGCAATAGACATTGAGTGAGAATGAGACAGGGAAGCAAGCAGAAAACAATCCCTGGTAGTTTCATAGTCAGATTTGTGTTGGTGCCATTCCACTGAATCACATCAGTAGGGTTTAATGCAGAAAATCTGATCTGGTCCATCAGTAAAATGTGTGTCAAGAAATGTTAAAAAGTTTGTGAGGGTCTGTTTCTGTCCTCTTCAAGGTGAGAAAACAATTTTCCTTGCATTTTCAACATTTTATGGGGTTAATTTTTTCTAGGTCCATTCATTGTAACAAAGCCAAGACTTTGTCAGCACATATATTTTAATTTTTTTTAATCATCCTTTCATTCCATGAAAACTGCTTAAACAAAGAGTGTAAGGCCCTTACCAGTCATGTACAAAACCTCTCCTTACCTTGACCACTGTCAGTTTTTATTCCATTCTGGCTATTCTAAGCTGTGCTAAATGTCAGTGGGATGCCTTCCCATGTTGTGGGGTCTTTTTTTCCCCCTGGATTGATCTGCTCCAACTCAAGAATGGTTCATTCACTGTCTTGCTTTCTTTTCAGTTTCTGGATACTGAACCTGCATTCATGCCAGTCTCAGGGCTCTGGTTACCTAAGGCCAGCTTGTTGTATTGAACAGGCACAAATGACTGTGCCTCAGGTCTGCTTTTCCCTTCTCTCCCCCTTCTTCTGTTTTTTGTTTAATGGCTCGCTAATAACGCAGCCACAAAGGCAACAGTAGGGGCAGGGTAAACACATGCTCACCTACAGGAGAGTTGCTGATGTTTTAGAATTACAAAGCAAAACAGGGTTATTATGATAATAAAAGCCAAGACAGGTGCTGGGCACTTTGTTTATTCACTGATTAAAACAGTCACAGTGTGACACCTTTTCATATAATAAAGAGGGAGGTGGATTATTATTACATTGCCAAGTCTTTGAGTATACCTTAACAGAAAATATTTGAGGACCATCTGATATTAAGGGTCACCATGTATCACTGCATGCTGGGAATATACCTGTTTTGCAGGGTGATGGGCAGAAAGTCAAATATTCAAAATAATTAGCTGCCAGAGTGTTCATTTCCTCCTAATTTGGTGTAGTCCCTTGTTAAGTCCCCAAGAAACAAAAGGGAGGGGACGACAACTGTCTAAATCTGTGCTTGTGCCTCTGAATAGGATGTCAAGTTGTGGAGGCACGACATATGTTGCCCTCCTTGTGTCTCCCATCTTCATAGTAAGATGCCCAGCTTCTGTTAGGCAATTGTGAGCCCTGATCCTTTCTTAAACCAATATTACCGTGTTTTGGATTGAGTTTTAAAAATCTATAAACCTTTTCATTCACCTCTGAACGTATTATGCTTGTGTTTTTATAAATATGCTTTCCTAGCTTTGGCTTTTCTATATTTTTAATAAAAGAAATCTATTACTTCATCTTGGGCATAATTTTATTTTGTACAAACAGGCTTTAGCCATAAGTGCCCTAATTTCCTGTCCTTTGGGCTCTTCACACTTGCATGAAGTTCTTGGCATAGCAGAAACATTGCTGTGTTGGGAGCTGCATCTTTACGTTTTTATATGCATGTGTCATGAATTGTCTGCATTGTGCAATTAACAGTTTCTTCTGGTGTCTGATGCTCTAAATCTGCAAATGCAGTACGTAGATACTTTTTTCTTTGTCAGGCTGCTTCAGGCTAAACGTTTAGGCTGCCACTCTGTGTTAATTAAACACCTATTTGAAGTTAAGCTGTTGAATGGCAAATAAAATAAAATAGTTGTTCCAGCCCTGCAGAATGGTTCTTGAGGTTGACACAATACTTTCTGCTTTGTCCCTTTCTACTTTTCAGTCTCGCTACCTGCTCCATATGCTGCTTTTCTAGATAGGGACATGATATTTGACAGACAGGAAGCTACCTTTAGCAAAAGGCACTAGCTGATGTTTCAGAAAGTACGTGTGCAGAAAGAATGCCGCCAGTCCTCGTGAAAAGTCTAAATTTTGCAAATGAAAGAAACATCTTTCTTTGAGAATTACATCATTTCATCTCTACCAACTACAGCTAAAAATATTGATCAGAAAAGGCAGACATAGATCCAGACAAAAGTATTAACTGTAACTGTTAATCCCCTGTAATGAAAGAATACAGTGGGCTTTGTCCTTTTTCCCTATTTGTTTCCAGTTTCCACAGTTTTTTCTGATCTCCTGCTGCCATGGGCAAGAGGAGGTAGGCAATAGGGTAGGCAGCTCTTTTTTTTTTCTTTTCCACAAGATAGTTATTCCTGTCTTGCTGCTTGTAGAAGTATTGGGTTTTCTTCGGTAAAAATATGTTTCGCTGAATTTGTGCAGGAAACTGAGGGATTTATGTTTGGTTTTAGATGGAGTGATAAACAGGCTGAGGTATAAAAAGTTGTATATATAAAATCTTTCATTTAAACTTTTATTATTTTTTTGTGTTAATGGAAGACTTAAGATTTTTACCCATAAGCATGAAGTCTTAGAAAAAGCAGGGAATTGTTACATCTCCCATTAATAGCAGTAATAAAATCCTTTGTCTTTAGGAAGTATTTTTTTTGAAGAATAAATTTCGGTGAGACAAGTAGTCAAGACAGAATCCTCTGGATGTGTTAAAGGTTTTTACTTTCTTCAGTGTCCTTTGCCTGCCCTGTGCATTCTCCTTGATGTACACATACTCACAAACATACTTCTCTGCATTTCTGGAGTTCACTTATGTTACTTTACAACATATGCTGATTTTACGTAGCAGCCTCATATAACTATGAGAGGGATGAAAGTGCTCTTGGGCTTCAGAGGAAAAAACAGGATGAGAATTAATTTCTTGTTCAGTTTGTGTCAGAAGCAGCTAGACATATAAAAGAAATTGGAATCTTCTTCGACTGCCTGTTTGATTTTAGAGGAGGCTTAGATGTTTACTGAAATTTCCAGCCTTTCCATATTCACTTGTGAGTGGTTTATTCATAACTGACACTGAAAAAAAGTGTATGTCACCAACACAATGCATTTTTTTTCAGCTGGGCTAATGTCTTTATACTTAACATTTTGTGTGTGTAACTTGGCACTGACAATTCAGCAAATCACTAGGACAGAAGTGGTTTTAGCTGTAACCATTTTCAGAGTGTATCAAGTGCAGTTTGCTTAGTTTTTCCTTAGATAGTAATAATAAATAATAAAAATAATAAAACTGTAGTTGGTTTTGTTTATGTCCTTCTTGGGTATAATAGTGCTGCTGAATGCCTTTTTGCAGTGTTTATTTCCATCACCAGGAGAACTGGAAAAGGTGGGAATGATCTGAAGAAGGCAAAATCAGTGGAGGGACCAATGCTTTTAACTTCTTTATCTACTAAAACCTGCAGGAAAAGCATCGTGGTTTTGTACTACTGCTCCTATATGACCCAGTTCATCTGATTATTTGTACTTCTGCAGACAAGGTTTCAGCCAGCTCTCCTAAGCAGTTCTTAGAAAGGCAAGGGAACAGACTTTAAGTTAAGGAGTACAAACTTGGATGTGAGTTTTGAGTAAGTGCTTTGCAGATACACCTCCAAAGCAAATAAACCTCAGGAGAATGAATTTCACCAGGCACTGGGCAAGAGAACCCTGTTGTCTTCAAGTGTGCGTGCACATGCACGCAACTCTGCAAGACAAAAGTATTTTTAACTTTCCAGGACATCACTGAGCATATGTAATATTCTCATTATATATATGTGAGGTTGACGTTTGGAGGAGTTACTCATGTTGCTAAAATATAGAATCGTGATTCTTACAGCTAAGACAGACAAGGCTATGTCTTTCCTCAGACATGGCCGACTGGAAGATCTAAATGTTCTCTGGAGGTGCTACTTAAACAAAGACTGTCATTCTTTTTTGTCAAGCAATATGAACATACTATGATGAGATGGGATAAGGATTAGAAAGCGTAAGGCAGCAAGTACAAGAAAGATCCTTCTCTTCTATTAGTTACATCATTGCTTTTTACTGACATTGTAAAGAATTGATGTATCTTGCCTTTCTTCCTTGAAACACATAGGATGATTCAGATGTTCTTCAATATTATTGTAATCCTGTCCATGCTCAAGATACTGTTTACAGCACATTATATTCTCTCTAGAATCTCCACCTTCCGAACTCTTAATTGCTAAGTGAGATTTAGATTTAAACCAATAGGATTGTGTACTGGATAAGATACCTGTTTAGTCCTGTCATCACTCTATAATCAAAGTTTATATGGTACGGAGTTTATCTGGATGTTGACCTGTGTCCGTTATCAAATTTAGCTGGACTCTATAGGCAGTTAGCTGTCAAGCTTCAATATAGAGCACTACTCTGGAATACCAGGTGTTTCTCCATAGCCAACAAGTAAGAAAGGTGATAAATTAGTTGTGATTCAAGTGCCTTAATCTCTAGCTAGAGGGAACATCAATCTTGGACAGAGACACTAACCTCAAATGAACTCATTAGCTGTCTTCCCAAAGCTTCTCTGTATTCCTGTGTTCTTTGTTATTGATAGCAACATCATTTGCCACCCTATCAAGCAGACTCATATTCCAAGAAACCATTTTTACTCCTCCTTCCACTGTCTCCTGTCCCAAATCTTCCGGTTTACTTTGGTATGGCATCTCGAAAATCTTTTTTCTTCCACCTAAAACTTTGAACCATGTATTTGTCAATCTTATGACTTGATTGCCAAGTTTTCTGTTGTCATTACACTTCCATTGTTTGTCTCCTTGCTTCCTTGGCAGGACACTCCCCAAACACTTAACCATCATCCCTTCAATTCTGTCAATATTATTGAACCCAACTCTTTCTTTTGGCCTAGGCATTAGCTCCTTGTTTTCCACAACTTGTAAAGTTTGATGTTGTTTCTCCAAGGTTGTTGACAGATCTGTCGCTCATATTTTTTCTCCTATACTTCATTATGATACTGATATGTTCTGCTGGTGATGCTCACCTCGTTGTTTTCTTTGTTCACTTCTCCTATCCTGTTTTACACTTTATTCCAAAGTGCCCTAGATGTGTAGAATAACCCTTCCAGAATGGTCCATGCCTCCATATTGCCCAAAATATTCCTCAAATGTTACATCTGCTGTTACCTGCAGGCAGTTAGCAAATCCATTAAATCTGGACTGGAGCCAAGCATAGCACCCTAAATAATCTTGGTGGACATTTACTCCTTTCTATCTTATCATGTTTCACACTTGTGATAATCTTGTTTTTAAAAAAGATAAGAATGTGCAGGAGTCTCTTTGATCATGCACTGATATTGGACCTCTGGAGTCCTTTGAACTTTCTCATAACGTAACTAATAAATGATGACAGTACTAGATTCACTTCACTTCTCTCTCTGAATTCACCTGAGAGTTAGTGGTTTTGTGTGACACAGCCTTGTGTTAAAGAGCCTTGGCTGGTACAGGGCATCAGTGTGATCATGATAGTCACCTCACACCAACTACTTGCTGCTTTATTGCACGGATCCCTAAGGTTCTTTCTTCTGGTTAGATAATTATGCAAATGAACTCTGTCTACCCATTCATGGATCCATTGGTCCATATACATTCAAGGCTTTTTACATTATAAATAATGTCAGAGTTGAGGATTGCAGCAAAATATGTACCCAAATTTGGTCTTGCAACATCAGTTTCTTTCTGCTTCTTACTGTCTGCTCATTAGACTTTAAGTTGCTGCTACTGCCTGGACTCAGGGATACTGAGGAGCAAAGGAAGCTTCCTTTATAGGAAGAGATGTGAGTAAATTTAAACTTTTTGTCCCATTAGTGTTCAGTCTGGGCCTCATCAAAAGTGCACTTTGAATTGTAGTCAATATCATGCACAACATTCATTCCCCTTACGCCACAGAGAGCAAATAGTGGCAAAAGGCAAGATGTAATAAAACCAAAAAAGCACCTGATGTAATCTGTTCCCTCTTGGGAACTCCTGCAGCTTTCAGTACATTTGTGTGCAGCTGAGTAAAAGAAAGGTAGCAGTGGGATTATTAGTGAAGGGAGCATCTTAGGAGAGACATGAAAAGAGGACCAGTTCTTACTCTTGATTCCCTTTTTTCCCATGCAGTTAAAAAGAGAGAATTGTTTAAACACACTTCTGTCAAACTCCTTTCATCGGTCTCTTTTTCACAGCAAAGTTACCAGTGGTTTCATTCACAAGATGATCTTGAAGGTTGTTTCACTGTCACTGGGATATAGTTAAAGTATTTTGTAAAGGGTACCACTCAAGTGTAAAGATGCCTGGTAGGAAAAATAAGGCCCTTGCAGAAAAAGAGCAGCAGCCCATCAGATCTTGCTTTTTCAAACCAGGCAGGTTCCCCCATGGAAAGATTAATTACAGTCAGGTTTGGAAGACAGCCTTGCTGTGGTTTTTTTTTTTTTTTTTTCTCTCCTAACATTAGAAAAGATAAAGGGGGTGATTAGTGTGCACAAAGCCTCTGATCAAACCAGCACTGAGGTTTGTGACAGGGGGTTCAAACACTTTATGGATCACTGGTGCTGACAGGTAGATCACACAAGCCTTAAACAGATATTTAGTGAGAAGATGAATGTGTGAGATCTCAAACATGCAGGGCTCCTTTGCCTGGCCATAATAGCCTGTGAAGCATTAAAAACCTTCCTTTTTTTCTTTAAGCTGCCCTACTAAAAAGGAAAAAAAAGAAAGTACTAACAAGCTTGTATTAAATCTTGGATTTTTTTTTTTTTAATTGAAATTGAATATGTCCAGGTTCTTAAAGTTGTTAAACTTTTTCTTTAGGAAATGAAGGTTGTTCTTTTGGGATGTATGACCACAATTCACCCTCTCTATAAAACTGTTGCTGTGAGCCAATGAGTGTGTATGCTCTAACGAGGTGCATATGAGATGCTCAATTGGAATAGAGATCTGTTGAAATTAAATTACAAAGGTCTTTGTAGCAGAGAGCTTCAGAGACAGGGTGCTTTTTATGGGATATACATCCTCTGTGGGATACACTACCTCAGCCCGATGACTTGAAAATACAGTAATTACATAAGGTTTGCTGAACAAACTGTATTTACTAGACCTATTTGAAACATTTTGAGTTGTTGATATGAAGGGAGGAAAATATTGCATCAGTGCCATTTATTATGAGAATTCAGGAGTTCTGGGCATGATTTTTAGTACCTTCACAAGAGAAATTCTCTTTAGCTTTTCTCTTTGAAGTCACAAAATGCTCTCATTTGGAGGTGAAAATGTCCTGTGGGGGGGGGAAAGTGGAGACCTTCTCTATCTAGCAATATATTAAGACCTTGGCAGAATGTCTGATGAATGTCAGACACCTGGAGGGATCTATTCAATTTAGAAATGGTCTCAAGCCAAAAAATTCAGAACCTAGTCTCAGATTTGAACACTCCAGAGTTTAAGGATTTTTTGGATAAAGGGTTTAAGCCACTCCATATAAATAATCAAAATACAGAATTTGGTCTGCACATGGATTACAAGCACCCCTAAAATCCAAGACTATTCTTTAAGGTTTGATTTAGTTTGTCTGGAAAGCCCCGACCCAGGGTTTGAAATCTTTGCCATCAGCCTTAAAACCAGTTGGTTCGTAAGTATTTTTTTTACTTAATTTTTCCCCATTTACTGCTTTTTTTTTCTTTTTTTTTTTTTTAATTCTTTTTAAAGAAGTGCAGAAGAAAAGGTGTTGGTAAGCAACTTCCTAAATTATTTTTTGCCATCCACAAGCGTAGGACTGCCTGTTTGAATGTTTCCAAGAAAGTATTGTTCTTATGTGACAACAGGTCAGAAAGACTCTGCATTAATTACACTAACATATGGTTATTAACAGATTCTAGCTCAGGGAGCAATACTTTACAATGTTATCTTCCACATAGTCAGATGTTAGCCATATTGTCAGTGCTGGCAGCTATTGTTTCACTCATTTACTTCACAGAGCTAATTACTCCCTAATAATAACTTTACCTTGGAGTTTTTCACTTGCTTGTGCCAGCAAACCTGTTCACACTACATATGCTAATTATTGGCACTTATTCATTATGTTAAGATAGCTTTAAGTTCAAGCTGTGCAGCCTGGCTTTCGGTATGGAGCCAGCTGGCTGCAAAGTTCCACCTTTTTTTTTTCCTTTTTCTTTTTTTTTTTTTTTTTCTTTTTTTTTTTTTTAACTAAAGTCATTAAAAGTTTTAATATGGGCCTATCTCGTTCTCTTTGCAAGATTCAGTCTTTCAGGAATTCAGGCACAGAGTTGGTTACTCACAAACAATTCCAAGTTTATAAGGAGTTCCTGATTTTCTTAAAATATTTCTCAGAGCTTGCAGTAAGGTCTTTTCTGTTAAATGGATGGTCAAGTCATTTGTAATTTGAACTACAAGGCCATTTACCAAAATGGATATTAGTTTTTCTCCTTACCCCACCCAGTTCTAGCTCCTTGCCTGTTTCATCAGTCCTTCCACTGGGAGAACCAGGGCTTTTCAGTGCCTGGTGAGGATGCTTACTGTTGATTTTGTTTCTCTATGCTTTCAGTGTCCAAGGGCCTAAACCTTCAATGAGATTTGTATGGATGGATTCACTGATTTGTCTTGGGATCAACATAAGAACATTAAATCAGATCATTCAGATTTGCAGCCTAAAACAGACAAATTTCATGGGATTTCGTCTATTACATCTTTCCAGAATTCTCAGTGATCCTTTTTCACACTCTAGAATAGTGCATATTCTCATAAAAGCCAGAGAAATGTGGTGTCTTCTAAAGATAAAATACTGTCCTTGATTTGCATGAAGAATTTCATGAATACCAACTGAACATCTACATGGGAATCAAAGACAATTGATGGCTTATTCTGGTTAAAGTTGTATATAGAGTATGGGATGTTATGGAGCTATTTCAGCTGTGACTCTTAAAGAGTCCTGTGTCAGGTCATCACCTACTGTAAACCAGCAGAAGTGCATTTCCACTCTCTGGTGAACTGCTCTGACATTTTGTGAAGTTCTTAAAGAAATTATTTTTATCCAAGATAAGGTGAACCTATGTGAAATCCCATTAATTTTTATCTCTAGAAAGAGGAGAGGAAACTGAAATCGTTCATATGTAAGAAATCAGTCCATATTGAAAGAAAATAATAATCTATTTCTGCCTCTCCATGAGCTGAAAGCTCTGAATTCTATAAACTTTTGAGCTACCCTGATATACAAATAAAAGGTGTATTTTAAGTTGTGGTCTAGCTAACTTCATTAGAGAAAAATGCATACAGAAAACTATTTGGCCATTCTATCTGCATGGTGTGCACATTACATACATTAGGATTTCTCTCCATGCTGGTTGTAATAGCGAAGAAAACATGGATGAATTAAATAAGATTACTTCATAGTTAGGAAAGACAAAATCTCTTCTCTCCTGTACACATGTCCTTCCATCCAGGATCAGAATGAACTGGTTTGGTGTGCCTCAGTGCATAATTTGGCCATAAAATAGGGGAGAAAAAGCAGGACAGCTGCAACTGAAAGAAGAGTTTTGCTTGAAATGAGAATATTGTTTCCTGCAACATCCTGGTTTACAGCCTCAGAGCATTGGGTTGGATTCCCTCCTGTGTTACTGCAATTCTGCTTCAGTACAATTCCAGTAATATCAATAAATAGTTTGAATAAAAATTTTAATAAAACTGAAGTAAATAGACTTCTAGTTGAGCCATACCATAATAGATGCACTTTACTGTTTTGTTTTGTTTTGTTTTTTACTTCTGGGATTTTTTGTGCTAGAAAATCAGAGTATTGTTTAGTAACAATACTGTAATTTTGGCTGTATCATATAATGTCCAGTCCACATTATACAAAAGTCAGTTCTTGGGAGGAGGGAAGTTTATCCTGTCCTGAAATGATTTGGAGCTATGGAGACAAGTGATACACCAAAGGCAGGAGAGAAAAAACACCAAATTCTGCTCCTGGCAAGTAACTCATGTGGCCAGTTGCTGCATTATATGAGGAAGATATGTAAAGTAAATATAGCAATGGTTCACTAGGTCAGAGGTAGGTTTTAATTTGGAAAAAAAACCCTACAGATGATTTCTAAAAGCTTGCTCTCAGCAGTGACCCTGGAGATGACTGTTCCAGTCCATCATCCAGTGAAATTCCAGCTCACTTGAAACGAGGGGAGTATGGGGTGTTGCATCTACTAAACAGATCATACTGAAATGAAAGAAACTGTCATTATAGAGAAGGTTTGAACCAAAACCTTCAAGCTGTGGTAGAGCTTTCTTGGGAGTTGACCTTCACCTGTTTCTGTGAAAGGCTAAGCCTAAATTCTAGATCTGAATCCACTGTGGAAATTTGGATTGAGACTTGAACTTTGTGGTTCAGGCCTGCATTAAGAGAGCCTGATATCATTGCTCAGACACCACTCACTTTCTGCCTCAGTGCCCTTCTGCTTTCCTGATGGACTTAAAATGCTACCAAAATAGCTGTACCTACCTAGCAACAAAATATTAATATTTTATGCAAGGATCTGAAATGGGGCATGGCTAAAGAACCTGTACTGGGAAGCTCTTGTAGCATTACAGGGCTGTGACTGGGACCCCTGGTTTTAAGGATAATGGAAAAGGAAACCCAGAGAGCCTGTGTGGGCAGTCAGATTGATCTTCAAGATAGTTTTCCAGGATTAGGCGTGGGATTTCAGGCCAGGTAAATGGAGATAGAAGAAAGACAGTAATTTGTATTTTTCTTTCCTAACTGCTCCTTCTATGTGCCTGAATTGAATTTTTTATTTCCACACCCTTCCCATAACTAGACATTTGGCAACTAGTTACTGAATCCACTGGAGGTGAGAGTAGGTGGCAATTTCTGGAGATAATGTTAGTATTTGTGTCCGTCTGACCAGTAAGTGTGAGGAAAAAGGAGAAGGTTGCAGGTTATTCTGTCAGGTGCTTTTATGTCTGATGAAATAAGGACTATCTGTCAGAGGTGATTAAGACAGATAAGCAAAAAAATGACTTAGCAATTAAAAAAAGATGTCCTACAAAAATACTGTGATAAAACTTCTAGGAACTTGTTTATAAGGCTGTTCGCTCAAGGAAAACCATGAGAGAACACTTTTTTCTTTTTTTTTTTTTCTTTTTTTTTCTTTTTTTTGGTAATACAAGCTTAGATCCTCCTCAGATATTTGGCACTCCTTAAAATTTACTGGAGCCTGACGGACTACTCTTGACATTTTTAATGCATCTGAGAGTTACTTCCTAAACATGCCTTTCCTTACGCTAGGTTTTGCCAAGATCTTTTGGATCAACTTCATTTGAAGTTCTAGGACACAGCAATGTGGCATGAAGGAGCCACAGAACAATTTTCAAAATACAATCAGCACCTATTTCTAAATCCCATATCACAAAAAGATCTCGGCCAAATCACCTGCAATTCAGCTGAAAGTATGTTCTTTGACAGCTGACCACCTGTAAAGACTTTGGAGAATAAATGACCTCTCATGAGATGGGGGGAACTAGTAGAATGGTATCTAGTCTGGGTATTTATCTATGCTTTGAACCATGTACTTTGAATTCTTGGGTTTACAACAAAAAGCCAGTCTTGGTCTTAGCTATGGACAGCCTGTTTGTATCCTCGTACCTAATGCACGTGGGAGTGCAGTAAATACACACTGGACTAATGCAGTAGGGAGGGTTTATTGACTTGTTCAGGAGAGACCTGCTGCTTACCCCTTGTGCATTATGCTTGATATATTCAGCTATTAGCAATAAAACCTTTATGCTGCTTTACACTGTAATGTATTCTATGAAAGTGGTGTATTTTGAAAAAAAAAAAATATATATAGGTTTTGGAGCATTTTAGAAGAATTGTATACATTTTTGAGTCCTTCTAGTTGTAAAACAGCTTCATAGCATAGGTCAAATAAACTTGCGAATCTCACCTGAAATAGTGTTTCCGTAATTCCATAAGCAATGTTATGATTGGAGTCTAATGTCTTGAGCTGTTTCAAAGCTACATGCAGGTCTTGTGGGCCACATGAGGAAATGGTGAATCCACCACTTCTCTTAATAAAAAAAAAAAAAAAAAAAAATAAAATTTACCCCTCCTGGGCCCTCTGGCCTGGGAGTATGATTAGTAACAGCAGCTCAGTGATATTATGTGAAAATCTGGGAAGGAAGAACAGAACAGAACAGAATGGCCTAGGTTGGAAGGGACCTTAGAGATCATCTAATCCAACCTCCCTGTCATGGGCA
>JANHGN010009710.1:55039-69382 GCA_024605025.1 Megaceryle maxima
ATTTCTTCCTAAAATCTAATCTAAATCTATTCTCCTTCAACTTAAACCCATTTCCCCTTGTCCTATCAGTCAATTCTCTTGTAAAAAGTCCCTCCCCAACCTTCCTGTAGGTTCCTTTCAGGTATTGGAAGGCAGCTATTAGGTCCCCCTGAAGTCTTCTCTTTTCAAGACTGAAGGCACGTGTCTGTTGAATTAGCTGCAGAGAAAATAGGTTTCTGAGAGATCTGGGGTTATACGATTCTGTCCCTGTTCAGCCAGGAGAATGTATGTTGTGCAAGTGAAACTGTCAGAGGTGTGTGATAAATACTGTTTGCATTCTGGTTAATTTTTTCCCTTGGGTATCACCATCTCTTGTATGGTGCATGCCTATATGCTTGCATATGCGTGTGGACTCCTGTGTGTGGGGCATCTGTTTCGTGGGTACTGTGTGTATATATATATATGTGTAAATATCAGTACATGTGCACATACACACACATTTACATTTTAAAATAAATACCAGAAATGAGATTTATAGATAGCTATCCTCGTTTGCTTGTGTGGTGTGTGAGACGTGTGCGCACACATCTACTGGAAAAATGTGTGTGTTTATAGTTCTGTATGGGCACAGATGATGCGTATGTGTATACAGACAGACAAACATACACGCACATTGTAATACATTGGATGCACTCAGATCTTTGGGACTTACTATTAACTTTCATTAGAATATCACCATAGTCTTCTTGTAGAAATCACTTTCTGAATACATAATTTAACATACTTCTTGGCTGCAGTGAGATGTAGTGGGGACTTACTCCACTGGTTGAATCTGAGGAATGTTAAGTCCCTGGAAAAATCAAAGTGTGCAGCTAAACCATCCTGCAGTTGTGTTCTGCTGGTCCTTCCCTAACCCTCAGTCGTTTCAAGCAGTGATGGACATTGTCAGATCGTTCTCTTGAAAGTATACAGTTCCAGGAGAGACCCAAACCAGTGCAGGTCTTGAAAAAGGCTCCAAAGCAAACTGTAGGCAGTGCAGTGTTTCTGATGTTAAAACAAAGGTATCGAAATCATTTGATGATGAACTGAAGATGATGCTTCTTTATTACGTAATGACGTGGTGGGAGGAAGCTTTTCATTAATATCATTTTTGTCTAAATTTGTCTAAAAAAAAATCTGCTAAATTCTGTTTGGCAGTGAGGTTACTAAGCACCACATTATCTCTCTGGGTCTGTCTCTAAGTATCCTTAAATTTGTTGCATCAGGACATTTTGCCGTGCGGCCCTCAGGGACACTACGAAAGGCATTTGCAGGCAGGAACTTGAAATAAGCCCAGCCTCAGCGTAATTGTAGCCAAACAGTTCCACAGAAGGAGTGTCTGTGTGTGGAGTCTGAGCGTCCAGCTGTTCGAAGGAGGATTACGAGGGCTTTAATGGAGAGCACAGATGGAATCAGTACTATTGTCCGGAGTATTCTGGGGCAGAGGCTAAAGTGTGAAGGATGATCAGTGGAGAGCTGATTGGAAAGCAGGGGAAAAAAAAAAAAAAAAAAAAAGTAAGTAAGAAAGAAAGAAGTGTGGGGGGGGAAATCCCCTTGTTCTCTAAAAAGCAAAGAGATTGCTGCTGTCCAATGGTGAGGGTGCAGAGGAAATAGTTCCCAAAGCTTGCTTTCATGGTTAGCAGGCATTGTAAAGATGGCACAGGTCATGTGTTGTGTGCAGCTGTTTAGAGGTTCTTACAGAACTGTTAGAGACTTAGCAAGGCCCATTATTCAAGGCACTAAGGCAGTTTTACTGGATATGGACTACTGCAATTGTATAAGCTCTCCATTGTGTGAGTACTAATTTAGAGTGCTACCATAAGCCAGCCATACAATCCATGCTTCCCATGAATGAATGAGTCATCTTGATGAAAAGGCTCAGAGCACACTGCTCTGACTTTTAGTCTTAAAGGGACCTGATGTGTTCAGAATGGATCCCATTTTAATGAACAAACTGGCTGGTAAAATATTTTGGGTTTGAACTGCTAAAATAATCCTTTTGTTTTTGGAGAAAGCTATTGTGCCCTAAGATTTTAGATAGGTCCTCATTTGCCTTACCCCGTGTTAGATCTATCTGTAGTTACTGATTTGTTATGGGATATTAAAGCGTTACTAATGTGCTTGTATAAACATAACAGGTTTCAAGGCTACTCAGTAAGCCAGCAATTTATGTCCTAAATCATTCCTTTAGGTGCCAAGGAGCCCTGTGATTGTTTTATTCAAAACCATTTGGCTGCAGGAATGCAGCTGTTTTTCATTAATGATGTCCATGCACATACACCAGCAACGTGTTGTTGTGTAGCACTGCTGTCTTTTTATTTCCTTCCCTCAAAGAATATGAGAACAGTATTAGGACCTCTAACGTGGTTGCAACATTATTTGGTAAAGTGATTTTCTGTAGAATTCTTACCTGGATGGCTTAGGATCACATCAAAAAGGATTTACTTTCTGGTAACAGGAGTTAGATAGCCTTTGGGAACATCTAAATTGAGGGGCCCAAGAGCACTTACTGAGTTCATAAGCACATCCTGTCCAGCCATCGTTTAGATGGACCCTCTAAGAGCTGAAGCTTTAGGTGCACCTAAACATACATAGCACCTGCTGATGTGATCTGAGAGTTTTCTGTATTTGTCCCCTTTGTGTCCTGAAACTTCTCAGGTCTGAACACTTAGTTCCTGCCTAAGGGTCACTGCAGAGGTAGAGGAACATTTGCATCACCTGGAAGGCTCAACCAACAGGCATGTTGCCTGAAGCGCAATGGCAGGATTGTAAAATGTAGATGCTTCCTTTTCAACATAGAGCAGCTAAGGAAAGAATAAGTTTGGGGGGGGTTTTATGCAATAGCTTTAGCAGTTGCCTAAGAAATGGGAAGAACTGGATTGGGGCTTCTGTTTCCTTAATGCAATTCACACTGTGTCTCCCACACCTCAGCAGAGACAAGGTCTTTCTCCACATCTTCTGAAACTGGGCTTCAAGCAAAAAGAGACCTACTGTTCAGGTCATAAATGGAGAAAAAAAAGAAGTGTCATAGCTCAGTATCCTGATGATGATGACTTTTGAGTCTGTATTCTGCTCCACAGACACCTTGTGTTTTGGTTTGTTTTTTTGGTTTGGTTTTTTTTTTTTTGGTAATTAAAGGGATTTTTATTTTGGGTTTGTTGTTTGCTTTTGTTTGGGTTTTTTGGTTTGGTTTTGGTTTTGGGTTTTTTAAAAATTATTTCTATTGAGTACCATTGGGGTCAATTTGTATGAACCTCAGCATAGCAAAGACTCAACACAAAGTTGCTACAGGTCAAATTTTGCCTCGAATAAAATAATTGTTATTACAAAGTCCCTTTTTTGAGCTGAATGCTACTTAAAAGCTAGACACATTTAAAAAGTCAAATACTCTTTCTGTGTTTTCATCATGTTTACAGCTGGTTTCCTTTTCAATCTCTCTTACTATCAAACTTAAATTTATTGAGTCAGCTTTGTTTAATTAGTTTAAGTTTACTTCTTCAGCAGCATTTCCAGACTTGTACTTTTCATTCAGAAGTGTGAATCTGAAAATATTTTCTGTGACTGGTAAGACAAAACAAAAACAAAAGTGGAAAAGGAATTATTAATATTTTTATATTTTCTTAGGTAAAATTCTCCCAGCACTGAAATTTGGACCAGAAAATACATAAAGATCCTGGTACTTAGTTAACTAAATTGTATCTATTCTTACTGAAGAATCAGAACTTTTATTTGCATTATTGTGAATCAGGTTGATGGTATAAAGCATGGTAAGTGTTAGTGTCTAAATTGAAAAAAAAAAAAACTTAAAAGGGCACCAACTTCAACATTTGCAAAACATTTTTTTCTGGCAAAAATATTGGGGAGTTCAAATAAATCTACGTCCTCAGTCATGCCAATGAGTGAGAGAAGACTGCCCAAGACTACTATGCTCTCCCTTCAGCCAAAAGCAGTGGCATCAAGTGCTGTCATGTTGTGTGACGTGATGAGAAACAGGAGGTTCATCACTTCCCATCCTTACACTGGGTCTGCATCTGTCCCCTCCTAACATAAAATAAAACTGCTGATATGCCTTAGTGAAATCTTAGTAAGCCCCCAATTTTCAGTTGCACCAAGTATTCAGCCCCAGAGACTGCATTCTGGATTAAAACTTTGTTCTCAGTCTCAAATGAAGCTTCAAGAGATCTCAGGAGTACTTTGTGGTCAGTGGTGTTTCAGTACAAACAGTGCTGGGAATAAATAAATTGATCAGAAAATTCCTTTTATTGCTAAAGAGAAATGGATGGCTGAAGAGCAGAACTTTAAAATGAATCCTGAATGGCCATGGTTTATGCTTAGAATAGAGTTGATGGATAACATCACTGTAGTATTTTCAGAGTTTTTTACAGTGCTCCATTATATCCCTTTCTCCCAGACACATCACATCTACCTTTCTCTTTAGTATGCAAATGCACAATTAAAAACTTTCAACAGATAGAGATGAATAAGCTAATACAATGTGCTGCTAATTATTTATTTTCATTAACTGGGAGTATGTAGAAGTACCCCAAAGAGCAAAGAAATGCTGGAAAGTTGTAATAGATAAGAATCTACGGAGTGCCTTTATGTGAGACAATAGATCTTGTGAATATTCTGCTTCCTCTCCAGGCAGTGAGCTAGTATGGTTAACCAAAATTGTTGAGTAATTGTTCTGTGGTTGAGAACAAAATGCTGAATTAAACTGTTCCCAGCACAATAATTGTGTGATTACAGCATTTATGTTGCTGGCCAAAAGAACAGTCATTAGGTTTGGAAGACTTACCAAAACCACAGGCACGGGGAAAAAAAAAAAATGCAAATCACATGTAAATTGTTCTCTAATACCTATAGTGGCTTCAGAATTGAACTATGAGTATGGTATGTGTATATTTAAAGGCAGTCAAGCCATAAAAAAATGATTGTACATTCAAGAAGTGCTTCAGACTAGGAAGAAAATACGCAAAGATTATTCATTTTCATTATTTTATACTTCTCCCCCTCTTGTGAGATCCTGCACTTCATCTATTATGTGTGCATTCTGCTTTGTGAATGCTATTATACTTTTCCCCACTGCATACCAATCAGATATTGTCTGGGAGTTGTAAGGTAGGTAGGACTCCCACACCTAACTAAACCTTGGGCCAAGCTGATTCAAAGAGCAATATACAAGGGAGGCAGGCAGCAAATGGTTATCTGATTGCTGTAATACACCAATAACATTAAAAAACTGATTTATGGTGATAGGTGCTCTTGTGAGGTAGACAATTTTCTTCTCCATTGCATGATCTATATCTAGAAGTGCTGAGGGAACAGTTACATTTAGTCTTTCTTTTTAAAATTTTTTCTTTGTTGTTTTTCCTCATATTTTTAATAACAAAGGAGGAGGAAGACAAGGAAGAACTGAAGGAGACAGCAAACTAAAAAAGACAAAGTGTTTAGGGTGATCAAAACTTTTGTGCCTGTAATTCAGTGCAGTAACAAACTGCAGGATGTGGATAGCTGGCTACCTGGCTCTACACTGAAATTAGATGATGAGATGTCTAAACTTTTATCACTGTGTCTACAGTTAATTGTTCTTTAATGGTATTGCTGTCACCAGATTGTAGGCAGAAAATGAGAGACGGTTTTCAGTCCTATTCAATAGATGTTCTCAAACAAAACTTGTGAGAAAAATTTTTCATACGAGGATTTTGTTAACAAGGGAAAAAAATCATCAGGACCTGAATGGAAGGGTGGCTGTGCATCTATTTAAACAGTTTTTCATCTACAACTTGAATCCATTTCACTTCTAAAATCAAACTTTTGATGGGAAGACCGAACTCTATTGAGGAACAATTCCAGAGGCAAAAGGGACAGTCAGTAACAAGTCTGAACAGCTGAAAGACTGAAAAGAGGTCTTTATTGTGCATTTCCCTGGGCAGTAATTAGAGTCTATCCAATATGAGAAATGTGTTTTCCGCAGAGGTTTCTACTAACATTTGGTCTTAGTTTTCTTGGCCATTTGTCCATCATGTTTTAAGTGCAGGGTTTTTTAAGATTATGTAGAAAGCAATAAAACTCAATATAAAATAATAATACTGTCTTCAGGAAAGAATTACACTGAGTTGTAGCAACTAGTGCTCCGAAACTGATGTCACTGGAGACCAGACATGTAGTGAAATGTGTATCTGATTTAGTAATAATAAAATTGGGGAAAAGGGGGCATTCAACAGGTTTAATCAGTGGATTATTAAGTCTTAAGATTTTCTGAGCAGACCTAATTCTGCCACATTCTACACTGATCACACTGTGAAGTGTTCCTTACTCTGTACTGTATTAGATTGTCTACTGTTTTATTAACTATGTCACTTAAGCTTTCAATTTAAAGAGAAAGCACAGGCTTTTAGTGAATAATTTGTTTTCTGAGTCCTTTATGTCCATTTTTTTTTCTCTTTCTTTTCCAGATAGTATGATTTTAAGTGGATGACTTTGATAAGACTTTCATGTTTGTTTATACCATTGCACTATTCAGCAGCTGAATGGGTTTTGAATTTCTGCCCATTACATGATATTAAACAACCCCTGGTTCTTGCCCACCGCCTACACATGAAAATTCTTGTGTTTGTTTTAATTAATGATATCCCACTTGTCAAAGAGATACTGAGTGAAAAACACATATCGTAAATTTAGGGGTTTGGTTGCAAGAATACGCCTTCCTCTCTATATAGTAATACTACCCTAAATCATATTAAGGAAATTGGCACAAAAAACCCCCAAAACAAGACATAGTTATTATTATAAGGCAGAATTCCGATCATCTTCTTCTCTTCTGTGTCAGCTAATTTGAGTAAGCAAGATTTCTGCGTTAAAGGTTATGAAGTAGGAATGTTTCATATTGGTTGATGTGACTTAAGTATTTTCCTGTAATTATGTATAGAAACCTTACAAGCAGTGTTCCACAAGTGACTCATAATGAGCAGTAGTAGAAGAGTTGAAATAGAAGGCCAGATTGTGGCAATACTGCAGTGCAAGAGCATTAGAGGGGAGTTATCGCTCCAGGAACAGAGGAAATCCTAGGGAGCTAGTACCTACCATCCATGCCTGCTGTGGTGGGGTTGAGGGAAGAACAGGATGAGAGATGGGCATGCCTTGCAGACCTTTTACTTTCCACTGTAGTACTACAGCATACTCACTTCCTTCCTATCTCATCTTATCTTACTTTATGGTCCTTCATTTCATAGAATCATAGAATCATTATGGTTGGAAAGGACCTCTAGGATCATAACGT
Organism: Megaceryle maxima; assembly: GCA_024605025.1. Classification (NCBI taxonomy): domain Eukaryota; kingdom Metazoa; phylum Chordata; class Aves; order Coraciiformes; family Cerylidae; genus Megaceryle; species Megaceryle maxima. The sequence continues at coordinate 62,340 of JANHGN010009710.1, forward strand.
CCAACCTTCAACCTTTATCGAGCAGTATAACAGTAGACAGGAATAATGTTACTGCAATTTATACATCAAAATTATTAGTTACTGGTGTTTGAATATGTTATAGAAAAATCAACAGTGGGTAAAGGGGGAGGTGTAGCAGCTGGCCTTAACACAGATGCCTCTGAATAACTTTACATGACAAAAAATACCAGTTGATTTAAGTCTAACGGTGTCAGCCTTGCTCTGGCTACCCCTTTCTTGATCTTTTGGGGAAAATGCACTAAAAAAATCTGTAGTGAATAGGTTCACACCCCGAAAGTTGTGTCATTTCAGTCTACATAGGAGTAAGAACCACAATTTGGATAGATATGTTTCTTTACCTAAGCTGCATTTTCAAGTTGAAAAGCATCCTGGGCAGGTTTATAGCCAAGCATTTTATGATTCTGTTTACATCCTTTGCATGAAAACATGCACGGGCAATGATCTGGTGTCAGGGTAAGCCCAAAGGCACCAGAAAGGACTGAAGAGTTTGCAAGGTGCAATCTCCTAGCTCACAGAGTTTATATGTCAAAAAGGAGGCAGACCTGCTGCCTGTGATAATATGTAATACTACAGTTCCTTTCCTTTCCTGAATCGGTTGACTTCCAATGTTCACAGAAGTTCTTGACAAGTCAATTTTGTATTATTCCTCTTCCTCTTCTCAGCCCTCCACCCCCCTACATCTAACACTAGTGCTGAACCTTGCTTCCCATTACCTCCTCTTTCTCATATTCTACCCATTGATTAATAATGTTAAGATATGCAGAGTTAGCCCTGTATATGTTTAAAAAACTACCTGTGCCCTTACAGGAAAAGTCCTCTAAATTCTGCACACCTCTTTTGACTGTTATACCTGCCACGGTCTTTCTTACAGCCTCAAACAGAAACATCCCACATTTAACACAGAGCTGACACAAACTATCCTGTTTGCTTTTCCCTCTTTCCTTAGCAGCAGTAGTTAATACCAAACCTTCTTTCCAGCAATTCATGATACTGTTGCACAAAGTCTTTTCATCACCTGAGGTGTGAGCACTGGGTATACCAAGGAAGTGACTTGGAAAAGAGAGCTGGATTAGCACACGCACACAAAACCACTTCCGTCTCTTTAAATGGAATGTGGAAAATCAGAAGGAAAAAGTATGCACGTGACTTCTGGAAGGCCGACATGAACAATGACAAAGAAAGTACACTTAATTTTGTCTCTTGATTCTTTATGGCATGTATGTAAAAAAAAACATAATTCATTATAATTTGACTGATGGAACCAATATAGAATAGACCAGCTAACTAGAAAAGAGTACACGTGTGCAGCTCAAGAAATTAACTTACACTGTCTTTTAAGACACATCAGGCAATCTCACACCTGTTTTCTTTCCACTGACAAATGCTTTGCTGAGTAGCTTACCGCTGGAGCAATCAGCACTGGTTCAGACCTCACCAGGAAAAGCATTAACCAAGCATCTGGAAACTGTGTGCTGCATCATACACTGTGAGGTAACTTCAGTCATTAATGTAAGCTCATGGAGTTTCCAGTTTGAAGGGATGGGCTTTGCAGATTGACTCTTGCTATGTGACATTTTTAGAAGTAAGTTGCTGTTAACCAACAAAGACTCAAATAAAGGACAGTATAGTGTATAAATCAGCAGTGTTGACAGCTGAAAGTTTGTGACAGGTTTACATTATAGTCCTAGCATATTCTGCTAGGTAGGGTACTAGCATTTAAGCAAGGTGGGTAGGTGACTGGAAGCTATGGCATGAGAAATACAGCATTTGTGTGAATACTAAGTAAGGTGAAGTAAGTCGGTTTGGCCGAAACACTGGTCATACCTCAAAAGCTTATTTTGACCTCCTCTTCAAGCTTGAACCTCTTCATGAAGCAAATGGTTCAATCAATCAAACAATGGATCTTTTTCTTCTATAAAAAGAGCAAATTATTTTGAGGGTTGCTCATGAGCTTGGGTTAGAAAGGGCTCTTTTGAGAGTAGAAATCAGTCTTCCAGTGTAGCTGTTACCTGAATTACAGTAGCTTGCTCTGAAAGTCCTGGTTTTGCTAGAGGACCCCACACACCTGGGATATTTTATCGTCTGGAGCTATTGCTGCATGAACTCATAAGCTTTTTTGACTTAGCAACATATTACAATGAGTGCCTGTTTGTATTCTTTTTATCTCAGTATCATCTTCCTTTTCAATTAGGCTACTTGTTCAAATGCCTTTGTGTCAGAATTTCCCTCTAGATAACTTAGGTGCTAAGTAGCACTGGTATGTATACATCTTGTTACACATCATCCCAAATGGGAAAAAGTCTTCTTACTGCTTTTCTCTCCTCTGTATGGTTTTTCTATACCAAATCAAATAGAAAAGAAGTGTTCTAAAGTTCTTTAGATACATAAATGAATAACTAATGCCGCTTTTTCACTTGGAAGTATCTAAGAGATGTTCCTTAATGCAAAAGGTGCTTTTGGCTTATGTCCTTCAAACTGCTGCTGGAGATGTTTGTCTCTCACTGGCTCATTTTGTTCTGTGGTATGAAGTGGAGGAGGGAAGCCTTTGGAAGCAATTTATTGACATGGAAACAGCTCCTATCTGCATTATTTGGCAGTTTCAGGCACTTCTCTACACTTTATTTTAAAAGGCTAATCCTGTGTTCACTTAGTAGTACTTGCAGGCTTCAAGATGAGATGAATATGAGATGGATGCTGGTAGTGACACCTAGATTCTCTCAAAGGACTGAGCAAAGACAGAAAGTTTCCAGCCTGAAAAGCCTTTTTTAAAACAAAAAAAAACCCATTTATGTCATTCTCTGAGATGTGTTTCAGTTTTCCAGAAAGTTTGTTCCTTGTGTCTTCTTTGAGCCATACATATCAACTATTACCTGTTAAGGATTGTCTCTGTATTCCATCAAACTACTACATTTTTCCCTACTATCACTCCAAATACAGCTCTCCTATGCTAGTGGAATTGTGATGGGGCACAGAGGGTGGGAGGATCTCCCTAAATGGCCTTTTCAATTCTGTTTTAAAGATTGCATGTTTTTCTACAATCAGTATCACTGTTTGGAAACAATTCTAAGCAGTGAGGTGCTACTATTGAGTGAACTAAGGTGTTCAGACAGGATGAAGTCTGATAAGTACTGGTATGAATTGTCGAGGCCTCTTATGCATCAAAGGGAAGAATTCATCCACTGCAGAAGTATTTTCAGGTAGAGATTAGGTAGATAAAACCTTCACAAAGTCCTTTGTCAGGATCTCCTATACTGGTATGGCTGGCAGAGGAGTGAGCTGCTCCTCAGTAGTAAGAGCAAAACATGAGGTCAGAATGGGGTGGAATGGGTGTGCTGTCTGTCTCATGAGTGTCTTCCTCTTTGCATCTGTGCTTCTTGGCATCCACGTTCTGTTTTTTTTGTCTTAAGCACTATTTAAGCACCCTGTAAAAAGCCACCTCAAACTCACTATGAGAGAAATCATTGCATTACCCAGATAGGCAAGGCTCCCTGCTGTGTAGATTTAGGACACACTTATGTCAGTTTAGGGAACTGATGTGTGGAAGAGAATGAGGATAGCAACATTTTCTTTTCTTATTTTAAACGTCATTGTAAGGGAAAATAGCAGATTGTAGTTATATGAGGACATATATTTTTATTTCCCTTAAGATAGACGTGGGGCGGTGTGAGGGAGTGAGAAAGAGATGGCCAACACATATGCTAATTAAAGAATCCAGTCCTTCAGCATAGTGTGCACCACCATGAGCCAAGTTGTTTCTGGAGGAAGGGGGACCAATGCAATTAAACATGTCATTCTTGAAGGACAGATTTATGTTATTGCATGTTAAATGTACATTACATTCTTTCATATACAGTAGAAGAGATGCTTAACTTATAAACAAGTCACAGGCAAGAAGTTATTCATAGAGCAGCTTCATGGGCATCCACTGTTCTAGGAATGCAAAATATGAACTTCTTTGAGGCAGCTGAGAAGAACTGAAAAGAAAATAGAAATTAGCCACACTTCTACATGAAGAAGCCATGTGAGAGATCATTTCAGCAAAGGTGCTCCTACAGCTCTTGAAAAGCATCTTCTAAACAGCTCAAGAGTAAAGTATTGCTTAGAGTTTTGTCAGTTTGTAGAGAAGGGAATGTTGCTTTTAGCAGCCATTCTTACTCACACTGAGTAATTTGTTACTCCATCACTAGTCTCAGCAAAATGGATACAACTGCTTCTGAAGAGTTAGAGGTGGGTGGAAGAGCAGTATTCACCTCTTGGTGGAAAGTGTTATGTATGGATGCCAGGAAATGTATTGAGGTATTTACCTTGGAGAGAGGAAAACTTACATAAAAGTTTATGCTAATAAATGTGTAATGAGCAATGGTGGAAATGAAATTACTGAAGTGTATAAAGCTAAAAGAAGTAAAACTAATAGGACCTGTTATGTTAGAGGCTTAGATTTGTTGAAAGTATGGGTTTATGTTACTCGAGAAATATAATAAGCCTGCTAGATTAAGTAAGAGTCATGTGAAGGGGGGTGAAATTGTCAACTTTTAATTAAAGGCTCTGTCAGGGTGCATGGGCATAAAGGACCAAAATAAGGTCACGTGTGCTGTCGTGATTCTGGCATTTCCTAAGCACTGAATGCCTAACCATAATATTTCCTTCAACTCTTTTGCCTTTGTAGCTATTTATGTAGTGACCCAAAGCACACGTGACGTTTTTACAGAAAACAAGAGTAGATCTGTAGTTGTCAAGTGTTAGCTGTCTAAATTTATATGTCACAGTAGAAGCTAGTAACAAACAGGAGGGGTAACTGTTAAAAACATACTGCTTAGTGCTTAGGTAGCTGTGGTAACCATAGTATGTTCCTAAAAGTAGATAGGAGACCAGAACTTAGGCGGAAATCCTGCAATTATAATGAAGCTGGGAATGCTGGGAATCTAGCTGTGGCTGCTCTGAATGCACGTCTTTGTGTGGTTGGATTTGTTATGGTCAAGGCATAAAGGACATGCAAAGATTTGTGAAGGTGCTGGTCTAGGCTTCAACAACTTGAATCACTTCCCAGTTTACTAACAAATTTCTTTTGATAATAATTAAGTCACTTAAGGGCAGATTTTTTGAAGGCATTGAAATAAATAAAGATACAGTGAGGCACTTCCCAAAATGTAAAATCTCTATTGGCAACTCCTGATGCTTCAGTTTCCACTTGGACAGTAGATAATACTATTAGTTGTCTTCTGCCTATGATGTTTTATTGATAGATAAGTTCTTTAGGGCTAGTTTCCTTTTTGCATTTTCAGTGACAAAGTATGAAGAGTTTCATGATTTTGATTTGGGCTCTAGGTTAAACATGGTTGCAATTTCTACCACTTCTAAAATGCTTTACCATTGCAGAAGATGTCCTACTGTCCTCTTTAAGAATTAGAGAACCTTTGTTTTCTTAACTGTTTAAAGTCTTGTGTATCTGCTTCCTTCAGGGGAGTTACTTCTCATAAACTAAATGTCAAGTGGTACGGTTTGGATATTTAGTTGCAGTATGGGCTTCTGTGGTGCCCCAAATTACTTGTCAGAGGTACGTGAATGAAAGTATGAATTCCTTGACTAGTGAACTGATTGTATAGAATATTATGGCTCTTGTGACATTAGGTTTGTTTCTCTGTTATTTGATGCACGTTGTATGCCTTTTCTGTGCATACCATGCCTCTGTAGCTTGTCATGCAGGACAAGAACACTTCTGATTAATCTGGTATGTGGTGATGGCCTTTAAATTAAAAGATGTATCGGGGAACTGTGTGATCAGTTGACACGGTGGCAGTAATATGCGTGGTGAAAAAAAATAAATGGGCCCTTAGAAGATTGTATCATCCAGACCTAACATCATAAAGTACATAAGAAGTTACAAGGTGAAATTGTAGCCCACTGAATCTATTGGGAATTTCATGAGGATTCAGACTACTAAATTAGAAATAGGTGATCAAGTAGTTACCATCAAGAAAACATTGGAAAATATGCTAACCATATGACAAAAGGTATTTTTGAGAGATGTAGCTGACACAGTAAGAGCTTATAAAGGAAAAGTAAAAGATAAAAATACTCTTCGTGTAAAACTCAGGAGAGCCTGTATTCTGTGCCACTTGAAACAGTTGTATCCTAGCAATTCTAGGTAATAATAATAAACAGAGCAAAAGTTAAGATGTAGTAGTTAAATCAGCCATAAAAATGAAGAGTTCATAATTTGTATTCTATTGTTTCAGGTAATTGGATTAAAATAACTAATGTTTGCACTTACTTGTATTTGGGAGAAAATGAAGTGTAGCTGTTTTGAGTGGTGCTACATACGTTCCATCCTGGAATGAAAATCACGTTGTTTTGACTGCGTTATTTCTGTATCCATGCAAACCATCCTCAGCACTCTATAGTTCTTACCTCCTTAATGGAACTGAAGTTGTGTCATTCGAAATTAGTGGGTATAAGGCCCCTTAGAGAGATAAAGAGGAGCAGCAATTTGAAAAAATAAAACACAGCAGACAGAGTTAAGAAGAAAGGGCATTTTCGTGGTAAATGTTTTCCTAAATGGGAATTTTTCAGTGTGGTGTTTTGCTCGTGTACTTGGCAGTCACTTGGAATCAAGTGCAGACTTGTGCTACATTGTGGGCTTGGCAATGACAATTTGTGTGTGTGTGGTGCTTTAGTTATATTAGCCCTGGAGGCAGAGTTAACACTTGCAGTGGGACAAGAGTATTTGCAGTCATCAGAGAACTTTGCAGTCAGCTTCAATAACATCACTCCATTTTTTTCACTTTTTTTTTAACATTTTTTTTGGCAGCAAAGCTCTTAGTAGAACCATCTGTCTTTCTATTAGTGTTTTTGAGTCCTGTTTTGAAGCTTCTTTGCTTGGCAAAGTCACTTTCATCTTTGGAAACCATTTTTAAAAAAAAAGTTTTGTGGCTTTTTGCCGAAGAAGAGTACTATGCAAAAATTCCACACGGCTGTTCATTTTTTTTGTTCTGAAAGAATGCAGTTACATTGTCTTTGTCTTT
>JANHGN010009710.1:72353-85948 GCA_024605025.1 Megaceryle maxima
ACAAACTATGGGTATATCTGTGAGAGTCTAACAGTGAAAAACATAGCATCTACTTTTTTTAATCTTGGAAAGATTTGTATTGTTCTCTACGCTCCCCAGATTTTTTTTGAATTTTTATTTAAGCCTTCTATAGGATTTCATGTTCCTGTCGAGAGAATTATAGTAAATACAAGTTAAGGAATAATCAAGGAGCTCCATTTCTATGAGCAGACTTAGCTAAAGCATGAATTTCGTAGACTTGTTTTCATGCGTTTGTGCTCGTATAACTATTCTGACATCACTTTCCTACTGAGTTATATAGGACTTGTTTGTTCTACCATTCTGTGTCTCTAGCATGGGTGTTTAGCTTTATTACGTCCACATTGGTGTATCCATCTGTATCATTGACTAACTCAGGAATTCACCAGTTGTTTTGAGTTACTCTGCATTTGCCACTGCAGCAGCAGTTTAGTCAAATTGGAACATAAAAAAGCTGCCTTCAGTTAAACTGGCTTAGCCCACAGTTTCAGATTTCTCTCAATTACTGTTACCTTGTAGATACAATACTTGAATGCAGACTTGGGTTTCTTTGGCCGCTGATCCCTTTTCCTAATATTTTACAGACTGGGACCACTACTGAAAATTACTGCTCAAAACGCTTCATGTCCCTCAGCAGCTCCAGTGCCAAAACATAGGCTCCTTCAGTTCATTCAGTTCTTCCAGTGATTTCACACTCAAGTCTCTCTCAAATGGGAGTAGTAGTGATTCACATGACACAACATTTAACTGAAAGCCACACTGAATATGAATGCTACTATAACTGTAGGCCTGGAAAAGGTCAGGAAAGCACCCCATTAGACAGATCTGGCAGATTAAATGACTTCCATGTTAATGAAGTCTGGTTTGGATAGAAGGAGTTGAGGTTGGTTTTTCCACTTCTTTTTACTGCATGTACATTAACCATAAGACAGTCCTGTAGCTCCTCACATCCATGAAGTACATACGATATTGCATGTTTGTGTAACCTAGAAAAGGAAAAAGAAAAAAGAGCAAAGTTGCTGCTGCTCCTGGCAGTAAAGCTTGGAATTAACAGCATGCCAAGGTCTAGGACTGAGCAGAAGCCAGTGGAAAAAGACAGCTCTGTGTTTGGTGATTCCCTGGCATGTTTGACTGAATTTGACTGAGAAGCTGAGGAAAAGTGATAAGTAGTCCAAAGGATTTTTTCTTTCCACTCACAGTTTAGTGTAAACAAAAAAGCATATACGGATTTAGCTATACCTAGAAAGCTTGTAGCAATGAAAAATGTAGCTGCCTTAAAACTGTAACATGTTCACATCAAGTAATGTTTTTGACAGGCCATTAAAACATATTTCTCCCACTTTCCTGCTTGCCCTTCTGTGTATCAGACCTCTTGGCAAAGATGTGGTAGATTATAAACCAAAGAGCTTTGGATCAAATTTTCCAAAGCACCTAAGTGATTTAGGAGACTAAATCTTCATTTGAAGAGTGACAGAGGCACTGGGATCTTAAGTTTCAGGGATACCTAGCTAATGTGCATATGGTAAACTTTAATAAAGTCACCTGTGCTATCTTGAACTGAGCTAAGTGGATACCGGTATAGCACTGCAACAGAGAACGTACAGCAGATTAATTTGCTCAGCTTCTCAGCACATTAAATGCCTACCTTTAATTGAGTTTGCTTTTGGATTTAAGGCCATCCCAAGAACTTCTGAAGACCCCACTACCAGCATCTTTATCTGACTGCCATTTTATGTTTTAAATTTGACTTACATACCTTATGAAAATGGAATTTCACTTTTCACATCTTCCCAGTCCTTTTGGAAAACCTGCCCTTTTCCCTGGACAGGTAGAATTTCAGAATTATTTTGTATCACTTATTGACAGGAATTCACAGAATCTCACAAAATCACAGAATGTTAGGGGTTGGAAGGGACCTCTGAAGATCATCGAGTCCAACCCTCCTGCCAGAGCAGGGCAAAACTAGAGCAGATCACTCAGAAGTGCATCCAGACAGGTCTTGAAAGTCTCCAGAGAAGGAGACTTCACAATCTCTTGTGATGATTCTGTTCTTTGTTAGCATTAACAACCTGCACACAGGAACAATAAAAATATCTATGGGACATTTCTGTTCCTGTCACAAATAATAAAGAACTATGAAAATTTTCATATACTGTTACTCAATAAAGGGGACATTTGAAAATTTTGGGGGGAAGGAAGAAGGAATTGTTGTGACCACCAATATTTTCATAACTATCTAATGATGCTGAGTACCTTGGTTATGGATGTCCAGTTGGGGACACCTTTAAAGGGACATTTATGCTGTTACGTGCCCTGCCCCTCTGAAAAGTCAGATGTCCAAAAGAGTATCTCAAAGTCAGCAGCATGTCACCTAAGGCAATGCAGATGTCTAGTCAGTTGAGCTATTGGTCACACCTGATGAACACCTTCTGTCTGCTGTCCAAGTAGCTGAAGAGGTAACTGTCTGCAATTGCTCATCACTGTGCCTCTTAACTTCTGACATACTGGCCAAGCTTCTTGATTAAGCACTCCCTAACTTGCTTCTGTCCTGGCTGGGATAGCAAGGACTTTCTGTTAAAATTGCTTAAACTGAGCTGGCTCGTTTTAATGAAAACATGTTGGGAAGTGATTAAACAAGCAGCTTGGTCACAGTGGTAACCTCTGGCAGGGGGCTGTGATTGGAGATGGTGGCCTCTTCAGCCAGCACAGCTCCAGCTGGAAGAGACTGTGTGATCAAGCCTCGAGGTCAGTGAAAGAGAAAAAAATGATGAATATCTAGTTATTCTGCTGGTTTTCTTTCATTTAGCTTAGATAATGAAACCAAACTAACTGGTCCAATGCTTTCTGGTTCACCCGTCCACCTTAGAGCAACAGAGGGTCAAATGTATGTCTCCCAGTGTTTTCAAAGAGTACATGTGGTAGGATTCCTCAGCCAGTGCTTCCCAATGGACTAATGACTAATCCAGAGGGAGACTGTGGAAAGGGAGAGTGCTGCATTCTCTACACATACGTCCTTTTCTGAGGATTTGAGTGAAGGTAACACAAAAATAGCCATAACAGTTAATAGCTAGGATCCTTTTAGATTCCTCTCATGACAGATACCTAAAGATAAGTGGAAGAACAGAGCAAGAGTATACCAGTACTTTATCCTCCTATACTTTGCCAGGTTCTGATGTCTGGGGACTCAGGGACCTTCTGACCCACTGGTGGCATCACCATGTGAGAGCTATTCTGTCTGTTATTGAAAACACAGAGGTTTCTTTGCTTGGGTTCCTACCTGACTGGAAATATTCTAGACAGCTCAAATGCTCAAAAGAATACAACATCAATCTCTAATATGTGCAGAGCAAATCATTCACTTAGACTTCTCCAAATATTTTGCAAAATTAGGTAAATACAGGGGGGAAAGGGGTAAATATTTTCTCCGTGGTTACATGGCAGGTCATGGTCTTCGGCATCCAATTTGATGTAGTAAATTTCTTTTTCTTTCTTTTTCTCCATAGGAGATCATGCTTGGGAGTGGCTTGGGTTTTTCATTTTGTTTTGGTTTGGGTTTTGTTTTGTTTTTTTTTTTTTTTTTTAACAGATGGTTTGCATTACATAAGGGACAATTTACACAAGTTGACACTTCCCCTTTTTTCTCTACGGCATATTGTGTGGTGGTAAAGTTGGCAGAGAAAAAGGGAGGAACTTCTATTAGGTTTACATTTCCATTAGAGAAAAAAGATTTATACTCTATGGTTTCAGTTGATTTTTAACCTCCATGCCTAGATGTAATTGTATAGTGTGTGAAATACTTATTATTATTATTTACCACCAAAGCATTTTTTTCATGTGAGGAAAACTAAGTTGGCAGTACATGGTGGACTCTGTTTGCTACATACTTGGTTATCCATTATTGTTGTGCTATTTGGAATTTAAGTATGTTGATTTTTATGTAAACCTCTTTATATGTATTTTATTAAGTACCCAATATGTAATGTTTATATAGATATATAATACAAATCTCGTTATAAAGAGTTGATGCTTCAAAGTAGAGTGTTAACTAAGTTAATGACCTGTGGCATGAGCAGATGCTCAGAGTTAACCCCCAGTATCCTGAGTATATGGACTGGTTTTACAGCAGGTGAGCATTGCAGCAGCTGTTGAAACCACACAGAGCCAGATTACTGTATTTTCCAAATCATGGCAAAGCTTCTCCTACATTTAGGCTGTGCAGATTGACTCAGATCGTTTAACCTTTCTTGTATTCTCAGCCAGCATTCCTTAATCCTGTCATTTGTTACTACTGGCATTATTAGTTCAACCCCTCTTGTGATACTTGCTGGGTAACATACATGACTCCCGGCATTTTAGCAATGGCGAGCGAAATGTCACCTCTGCTGAGGTCTGAGGAGCTGTTGCTGTTGACTTCACTGAAGTCAGATTTCACACCAGATGATACAGATCTGCTAGGGCCACTCTTAGAAATAATTAAGAATTATTTAGAGCTAATTAATATTTGTGAAGTGCTTTGAAAGTATAAAAATGGCATAAGTGATAGAAGATAAGAAGTTTTGTGCTGTGCCCTTTAAAATCAGCATAGTTCTGCCTTAGAGGAGGCTGCTCTTCAATTGTAGTAGTGTGATCCTTTTATTAATGCATATATGTATAGATTTGTATGTGGAATATTAAGGCACGATTGTCTCTCTTGTCTGAGAGACAACAAAGAGATTGAACTAAAGATTTGGGAAAGCAGAAGGGGCTGCTTCTGGGGACCCCTTTACAGAAAAGGCAGGAGCGAGGCTGGGAACCATGGTAGATTGGGTATTCTTCAACAAACGTTAGTAGCAGAATGCACCAAGACATAATGCTTCCCTGTGCTTCTTACGCACTTATTTTCAGTACTGTTTACAATTAATTTTCCACTAAAAGATACAGAATAGCCCAGACTTTGTAAAGAAGCCATGTCCTCCCCAATTCATGGTGCTAAGTAAGATTCATGGTGGAAACTGCACTCCATTTGATGATCCCATTGAAAAGGGAAGGAAGCCGCTTGCAGTGGTGTGATCTGTTGTATCAGTACTGAGGTTTTTCAGTATGATTGAAGCTGTTGAATTCCAGATAATTTCTTCTCTGGAGGATGAAGAACAACGTACTGCGTTTTCTAAACTGAGGTGTGCAAGAAATTGAATTATATGGAGATTTCTAGGATTTTTTTTTCTTTTCTCAGGGAACAATTGTCACAAAGTCTATATTTCTGGAAGTGGGTTTTACCCCAAATATACTTTCCAAGTTATTTGCAAATTGTCAGGAAAGCTTCTAGGTAGCCTTTTATTTATTGATACCTATGTTATTTTTATGGAAATATGCCAAATTTTGGAAACAAGAATTGTTTTCCTTCCCCCATTCCTCCTTTCCCCCGTGGATAATTTGTTGTAACAAATCATATTGTGTTCCCAGTCAGATGTCATCAACACGAGGTTTTCTGAAAGCACTTTAATCACTATTTCAACCATATCCAATTTGGGGGGGGGGGGGGAGGAATCTGAATATACAATAGGCACATTGTATGTGTTTTACGTATCAGCTCATTGCTGCTGGAGGTGTTCTAAATAAAATAATGCACACAAAGTTATTGATGAAATATCTAATTACCTTTTAAAATCAGCAAAAGTGTGTGAGATGAACAAGCCAAGCCCAATAAAATGAAAATATGCTGAATTTACTGTTCATCTATATTCTGAACAATAATTCCGGTGTCTGATAAAAATGAAACTCTCAGTTAATTGGTTCCTCATATAGTACAATAAAATTAATGTTTAGGAGTTAAATACCATAAACTTCCTCAGGGAAATTTGCTGATCTATCTCTGTTTTTTAGTCAGTCACATGTTTCATTGTTTAATCGAGTATCATGTGGACTGTCTTATAATTTTCTTTGTGCTCAATGTCCATGTGTCTGGCTTCTAAAGAGCCTGAGTACTAATTTCTTATTTAACTGTGTCAGCTGTATCAGCTGACATACAGGTCATTGACAATCACCAAATCACAAGAAAAAAATATTGACATTGCTATGCTTTTATCAGAATGACAAAAATAGGAACCATGTGTTGTGAGGACCACATACTGTAGCTTCTTTATAAAGATGCTAGTCATCTTTCAGGGCTACTGTTTATGCCTTGGAAAAGAATGAGCATATGACTAAACCGTCATGTTCCCCCCAGGATAAGAAAAGAGTAATAGCATTGTGGATAGAAACAGCAAGGAGACGGAATTTTTGGTAACAACTTTGCCTTTTAGCATACATGAGAATGTGTCAGTTCTGTAACACTGCAAATGCAACGGAAGGCACGGAGACTGTGAAAAATAACAACCCAACTAAAGACTTAGTTCTAACTGAAAGAATCCCACAGCCCATAATCTATGGATGGCTTCTCACAATAATGCTAATAAAACCAAAATAAAAGCAAAATAATGGGGTCCTGTGGAAACAGGCTGATAATTTCAGTTCAGTTTCTAGGACATAAAAGGTGTCTTCTATTATGGCACTATTATCCACAGTTGGGCTACCAAATAAAAGTGATGTTTTTTATAATTCATGTGCATGTACAAACCTCTGTGGAAATACAGTGGCCTTCCTTGGTATTCAGAGTTTTTGAATAACTGACATTTGTTCAACAGGTGTGTGTCTGTATAGATATACACGCTAAAAAAAAATGGGCATTCTGGAAATTACAGAATTATTTTGGTTGGAAGGTATCTCAGAAGGTCTGTAGTCCAACCTCTTCCTCCAAGCAGGGTAATCTAGGACATAAGACCAGGTTACTCAGGGCTGTATATGGGCAAGGCTTGAAAACCTCCAAGGACAGAGACGGTGCAGCCCTGTCTTGTCAGCCTCTTTCAACTCTGTCTGCCATCATGGGGAAAATCTGATCTTGTCTTGATTCACTTTTTGACTATGGGCTCTTGTCCTCCAACCAAACGCTGCTGTGAGGAGCCTGGCTCTTATCTTGTTGATCACCTCCTTATAGGAATTGTAAGGCTGCTTTTAGGTGTCTTTAGAGCCATCCCTTCTGTAGACTGAATTGTTTCTCTAAAATACAAAATAGGCTAATCCCTTGTAGGTAGCACTTGGTCAGTGCTGTCTGGAACTATCCTTAAAAGAAAATCAGGGAACCATTTTGGATTTCTTTTTTGGAAGCCGCTGGTGCGATCTTCTTCATACTCTTATTTATCTAAATCTCTCATGCCTAAAGCCAGAAGTCAGGGAAGACTGCTTATGTCTTTCACAGCTTCCTGTTACACATACTACGTGTCCACCATCACACCAAAAAAAACCAAAAGGAAAATGGTGGTGAGGATGAGAATGAGTGAGTGGTGAGAAGAGATGCAGTGGCTTACCTGTCAGTTAGCGATTAGATGTGATTATTCATTATAAATATACTTAAGTAATAAATTGAGTGTAAAATTATTGTCGCTTTTTCTAGAGCTTGTCAGAAATGGGGAGAAGATAATGTAGAATTCCTTTTCATACAACTGAACCTGCTATAAGGAAATGTTTATTCTGTTATTTTTCAGGGACTATAGTTTAGCATACTGGGTTTGGAAATTATAATTTAAGAATTTGGATTTGTTTCCTACTCTTTATATTCTTTACACTGTTTTCTTTCTTATGTTCTCCTTCCATGTCATCCCAACTTTTTTCACTTGCTGTCCCTGAAAGACAGGCAGGAAGAAAACAGTAAGTGTTAAAAAAATCAAGGGAAAGAAACCCCCTACTTCTTTTCTGGTATCATTTTCTTTTAAAGAAGAAAATTTCAGGAAAAAAAAAAATCAGAGTGTTCTATTGTTTCATATAATCAGGTTCAACTCTAAAATCCTGTCAAAACATGATAATTTAACATTAGCGTGTAACTTGATTTATATAGCAAGTAAGACAATTGTGCCTGCTCTGAAGCGCTTACAGCCTGTCAGCAGACAAGACGAGACACTAGGGGGGATTACACCATGAAGAAGAATAAATGAGATGAGTGACAGAAAAAGGAATGCAAAAAACATCTTATGAGTTTAGGTGAATGGTGCAATGCACATAATGTTAGCTCCTATGCTTGCTTTTCTCTTTAAAAAAAAAAAAAAAGTCTTTTTTTTAACTTCCTAAACTCTTTTGATAAAATTTCTCAAAACATGATAAATGATTTAAGAGCCAGTGTTGTGTTTCCACAAGTATACAATTGTTTAATATCCATGAATTTGGTAGGTAGTCAGCTGAAAATGAAGTTCCTAAACACAGGGTTGTTATTTTATGTTCTGGGACAGGATGTCCACTTGGCTCTGTACCACAATGTACTTTCACGGAGAAGTGTTTTCAGTGGAGGATGATAGGGAGAGTTCATAGAAAAAGTGGTTTGAAAGTGAATACACTTCATGAAAAATCCTCTTGTAAGCAAGATCTTGGAAGATTATTTTGGGCAAGGATGAAGGTGTGATTTGAAATTGAAAGAAGTTGCAGCGCATAAATTATCGGGAAAGAGGTTCTGGGTATGTTTATGGAAGACGGACCAGAAGAAGGTTAGGGAAATAAAGCACTGGCAGAGAACTGAGGGTTCTGCCTTGCCTTCTTTCTTCCCTGAGCCACTGGTGTGCTCCTTTGCTCACAGGATGCACCAACACCTCCAGTATATCCCATCAGCTCTCCTAGGCTGGCGTATCTCATTTGCTTCTTTAGATGCTGTATCACTGCTACATACATCTTTCATGCAGTCAATCTTGAATATATCTGTACTTCAAAGTGATGTCACCAAGCAGATAGGAAATAATGATATATTAGAGAAGAATGTGTCAGCTAATGCAGCAGTTTCTACCCTGTCCTCACAGTAAAAATTCCAGCCTTTGACCTGCTCCAGATTTTCCTATATAGTGTGCTAAATAAAAGCAACGACAACAAAACTTCTCTCTGGTGCTTTGTTTATAAGACAAGTCCACACATAACAAGAGACAATTTGGAACATGAAAAGACTGCAGTTAAAAGACTGCACAAAACGTTTCTTTTGGTAGCTGAAAGATGCAGGAGGTACTGTCCTGCCTGCGTGCATTAGTAGATTAATAGTGAATTTGGGGAATTTAAATGTAATATAGTTGTTTGAGAATTTATTGGGGTTTTCAGTGATGCAAACTTGTGAATGCCTTGGGAAATACCTATATCTAGTAATTGTGTATTTTGCCTCGCATTCCCAAAATGTTCCCAGAGCTTGGGGAAAAAAAATAAAAATGCAATGACTTTTTAAATCTAAAAATAAGATATTTACTGATGAAGTAATGAAATAGTTAAGACATGCATTTCCCAGACTTGAATGAAAACTGCTCAGGCAAAGCCTTCAGTCTGATATGGGAATCAGCTTCGGGATAGTAGAATGTACCATGTTCTAGAGTAACAGCGAAGAATGTGATGCAAGTGTAAATGTGCTTGGCCTCCTTACTGGTACAAGGCCTTGCTTGGGAAGGGCACTGTCTGAAGAATTGTCTTCAGGTTTTCATCTTACGTCTTCTTCTGGCCTGTTGGATGACCCAGGGCATGGCACCGTGTTTGAGCATATTCCTTTCTCTTTTGTGTTTTGTCTCCTGTGGGCAGTAGGCTCCTCCAGACAGAGGCGATCTTTTGTTAGACATTTATACCAGGGTAAACACAGTGGACCTCTAACCCTGATGGTGTCTCTGCTCGTTATTGTACCTTCCTCCAACATCTGTCTACGAGTAGCAGTTGGGGAAAGACCTGCAGCATAGGCAGGGTGTACTTACCTTCATTAAAATAATTGCTAAACCCTTACAATAAGCACAAGATAGCAGAGAGTATTACCAAAGCGTAACAATGCAAAGATTCATGACAGGTTAACAGAAGCCTTTCAGTTTTGTTTGTTGGTTTTGTTAGCTAAAAATATTTTCGAGCATTGGAAAAACATAAAAACTCTGTGAGTGAATTAACAAAAAGACCCAACCCAATAGACAGGAGAGTCTAGCTCTGCAGAGCTGTAATCTGTTTTTAGGATGAATTAGAGTTTTTTCCTTAGAATTCTGAAAAAAACCTGTGTTAGCATGTACTAGTGTAGTAGTTGCTTTCTAGCATGATCTCCAAGAGTCGCAGGGGCATTACCTACACCACAAAAGCCAGTGGTTGTGACCATGAACGTGGCCATGGGGACTTCAGCATGTTCTTCATTCACAAGCATGATATATCTACCAAATGAACCATAAAGGGTAGATAATACCACAACAGATGAGGATATGAGAATCTGCCTGGCTGTTAAGGAAGGTGAGAATAGTGGGATTTATGAATTAGGTTGTGGGAAGATGAGCTGAGGGTTATACATCTGTGTGGAGAGAATGTTGGACAGTGCATGGAAGTCAGTCTTATAATAGGTATGTTTTAATACAGATTATTGGTAACTAAAAATGTAATGGGCTGTAAAATCAACATTCCAGTGAGAAGCTTTTCCCTTGTTCTTTACTTTGCAGTTGAGAAATTAATAATAATTTTCAATTCTGTAATGTCTAGTACTTGAACAAAACGTCCTCTTCTAGAGAGGAATCTTTCAGAATGATGCTGAGATTAGTCTTGGAGCTACAAGTGGATTGGAAGCAGCTAAAGACCATTGACCCTGAGCCTTTGACCACTCTCTTTCTTCTCCATGTCTTCACATGCTTAAGGCCCACCCAGTACTTGAGTAACAAGACAAGTCTCCAGAAAATTTCAAGTCAAGAGAAATTTTTAATTCAATCTGTGATATGAAACAGAAAGTGGATGCCTCAGTTACAGCAAAGTAAAATTGAAAAAAGTGAAACAATGGCATCTTTTGGGGGAAAAAACAAAACAACCAAGCAAGTGAGAAAATATCTTTCCCATTGACAATAAATAGCGAAGTTGTGGCCTGGTGCTGGTGCAAAGATATTTGTGAATGAGCGTGCGTGGGTGGACCTTTGGATTCCCATTGCCTGGCTGGCCAGCCTTGAAAGACTCTGAGGCTTCAATCAGAAAAACATTATTTAAGATGCTCTTAAATATAAGCTAATGTGCTTATTGAAGTTAAATTTCTGTTAAGATGCTTTGCCAGCCCAATTTTTTACTAACCCTCCATTTCTAGAAGTTATGGTATTTAATTCTTAACAGGAGATCAAAATGCTTGATCTCTGTAAAGAAGGTTGCAATATAAAAGGGAAAAATAAACATTTGCCATTTTCCTGAATAGGTATGCACCAAACACAGCTTATTTCTAACACTACAAAAGCAGGAGGTAAATTTCTTTCCCCTTGTTTTCTGTTTCCTGTAACTTAGGCTTGATACCATTATAAATTACATATTCAATAATAACTAATCATGATTCTACAGAACAGCCTGCTTTGCCTTTTTAGTTTGACTTTTTTTTTTCCCTAGCTCACTCAAATAAGCACTGCAAAGAAGCAAAACTTTTCATCTGCCTCTCTAAGGAAATGCACAGGAACTTTTAGGTAGATTTTCCTGATCAAGTGTTCTGCCTATTCCATAGTCCCGTTGGAAGTGGCTGTGTTAATGCTACAGAAATCATGCACGCTGCCAGAACACAGGGATGTACAGAAATGCTTTGGTGACACTTATTTGAGTGGAAAGTGCTTAAACATTTAATAATTTCATATTTTGGAGAAGCAATATAATACATGCAACCTTCTGAATTATTTTCAAATGGTTTTCTTAATAGTTTTGTTGATGTGCTAGTATGAAGTTGATTTTAACAAATCAGATATGTAAGGAGTGACCAAAAGTGAGCAGTCCATCACATTAAAACATGTCTGTCTCCGTCTTGATTTTTGCCATCTCGGGTAATTTTCCTGTAGAAACACCTGCAACTTTTTCTGAAACCTTTACTGGGTCCCTTTATCTCATTCAGTACAATGCAGATTTTACTAAAACTGGAGTAGCTTTCCCTCAGAAGCAAAATTAAATCACAGGTCATGAAGTGGAACTGATGCAGGGACTTAAGAGGCTTGTATCTGGTTTGCTTCGTGTGCTTTTTCCTGTTGCAGAATCAAACCCTGAAACTAAAGCAAGGGGTTTTTTCTCACCTAAAAGAAAACATGGTAGTCAAGGGATTGCCGTTTCTGATCTGTGTGAGGCTCAGTTTACTAACAGTGAGCAGTTTGGTTAACTTCATATTCTGGATGAGCTTGTAAATTTGTCCCCATCAAATGCTGTGATCTTATCAAGGTTGTTCTGGTTTTCTTTTCTTCTCCTCCACCCCCATCTTCCTTCTTTCCTTTCCTTTTTTTTTTCTGAAGTGCAGCCTTCTGATCAATGTGCACTTTTTTTTTTCCATTTCCCTAAATACATCATGAAAAAGGATGAGGTTTCCGCCTTAATTGCTTGTGCCTTTTATTCACATTCCTCTCTCAGCCAGAATTGTGAAAAGAGTGTTAGTAAAAGGCTGCACAATAGAGCTTTTCATTAGGCCTCAACAAGGCACACAAAAGAAGGCTTTTGGAAAGAGTGAATGCAGGACTTTAATTTGCAGGTGGAGAGTAGATAAAAGGTGCTGACGCCTCTATTATTCTCTTACTTAGGTGACCCTTACCCCGTTCAGCTGATCCCAACTACCATGGCAGCTGCTGCCGCAGCAACACCAGGCTTAGGCCCACTCCAACTGCAGGTAAGTCCAAAAACAATGCAGAAGAGACAAAGGTTAAGTAAATATGAAAACCACTTTTCTCTTCCATTTGAACACAATGCAATTAGCAGGGGTTTTGGTCTGTTCTCTTCACAGAAAATTTGCATCTGAAGCAAAATAATTGTCAAGTCATACACATTTTCCTTTTACCTAAAGGAAACTTTGGGGTTACATTTTTGTGTCCTTATTGTCAATTTAACTACTCTTGGGTTTGTAGTTTTGACTTCTGCAGAGCAGGATGTTTGCTGGTCTTTTCCACTAGATAGCCTTGATGCAGGCTGTAAAGGCTGGCTAGGTGTAAATCAGCAAAAGGAACTGCATTGCCCGACAGAAAAGCCCTGTCCTGACAAGCACTTCTAAACTGCTTAAAAGTCGCTTAACATGATTATGTCCTTTTAGGCTGTAAGCTCTTCAGAGCAATGATGGGCCCCTCCTATGGTATTTTATGGTACCCAGCACATTTTTAGGCAGATAATTAGTGATTATACTAATTTAACATAGGCAATTAGAAAACAGGTGGAAAGACACTGAAGAATTTTTTTTTGAGCTACATTAAAGAGTTGACCTAGTACCCAGATATATCTGTTTCAAAACTCCCAGTGACTTTCTAAATTTTGGAGGTATCAAGGTGTCCATGGGTCTTGATAACAGTGCAGATGTTCCTCAGGTATTCCTGATCAGCCCAACCCCTTCAAGTCAGTGAAATTAAGCAAATGTGATGCCCACCTCCACAGTTTGAATTTTGTTGCCTCCCATGTATGCTTTGCTGGTAGGATGAAGCTGCATAAAATTTGGGACTAAAATGAAATCAAGATCCAAATCATCTCCTAGTTCTGCAAAATTTAGATTGACACTCCTTTTTAGAAACATTAAAAAAAAAAAAAAAAAAAAAAAAAAAAAAAAAATC
>JANHGN010009710.1:94710-125419 GCA_024605025.1 Megaceryle maxima
GGGGGGCAGCGGGGAACCACACCCAGTGGGGCCTGGCTGGCTGCAGGGGGGACTTGCTCTGAAACCATAAACTAGGGGGTTGTTATGGACCTCCTATAAAATGTGAAAGCTTCAGTCAGACTAGTGAATTTTTCTGGGTATTTTTGGAATTCATTGTCTTCATGCTGTGCTCTGCCAATAGTGTATATTTACAGTGCCTCAGCAGAACATCGTGACAGACAAACACACAGGAAAACTGCAAATCACTAACGTTGCACGCTCCTCAGAGTGTGTGGAACAATGCTACAAATAACAACAGTGAGAAAACCTGACTTACACAAAACTAACTACTTACTGACACTCACTCCTTTAAGTCCACAAATCAAATTTCTACATTTCATGCATCCCAGAAGTTAACACGAGAAAATCTCCCTTGAAATCTTGCTAGCTTTGTTGCACCTAGGTTATATGGCATTGTTTGTTGTTAGATGCAGATTGATATATGAATGTGTAGGAATTTCAATTTATGTATTATTTCTTAGTACTATGGTCTTGTTTATGACTGTTCTTCTTTTTCTTCAGAGTCTTAGGTCATTTCCAATTGACAAGGCAGAATGGGATAGAAATAAACAGCATAGAAAATGTGTATATGGGGTGACTATCACTGGCCAGTGATACCAATTCCATATGGCAAGAACAGTGCAAGTTATTAAAAGTTCTCCTGCTCTTACTCTCATGCTGTCTTTCTTATGTAGATTCCTTGCCAGGGTTAATTGTTACCAGTCAGGATACTTGAGCACTATTTATGAATGGAGGCTAATACTACTTTGAAACTGAAATACTGAGTTACTGTAGATCTAAGCATTAGACAACAAACCAATGAGGTTGTTTTGTTTGTTTTCTTTCCAAAGTCATCAACTGAATGTAGCTCGATAGTATCTGGAGATGTATCTCTCAGAGTGTTAATTATTCTTTTGTGCCTGGATAGCATAAAGCTTTTCCTGAGATTAAGTCAGAGAGCAGTTATTTCCCCAATATTTAGGCTCAGTTTCCTCGAAAGCCTTTTCTCCTTTCAGAGGTTCTTAATGTTTTCCACTCCGGTGGATTTTGTAAAATCAATCTGACTTAAGAAGATCTGGAGGCAACAGTACCTGTGGCTCCTATTGCTCCTCAGGACTAGCTTTTTGTCACTCACGTGAGTTCTGCTTCTCTTTTGAGTTTGGGTCTAATTCCTAGACTACCTTTTAGGTCTTTCTTTCTCTTTGCATAACTGCCTTTTGTGTTTGTTATTTTTATCAATGTCCTGTTTCTGTTCCTGTCTCTTCAGTACTGTTGCAGACTATTGGATTTGCATTTCTTAACCCCTTAACCATAGAGACGGGTCACATCACAGATAATTTACCTGACCAGAAATATACCATAAATTTGTTAAGTCATTTATCTCAGAGACTGACAAACTCTAGAACTAAAGAGAGCAGGGCTGTCAGTAAGCTACTGCATAAATTGTCTTTCCTTAATGGACAAATATATAAATCAAACTATAAAGGAAAATAAAAATCGTGTATACAAGGAAGAAAAACATTTTTAAAAATCAGTGTATGCTCTTAACTGGGAGAAGCTTTGAAATCAATATCCTATGATATCAATGCAATGGGAGAGTAGTAAAAAAAATTCAAATGCTCTCATGGTAGTAGAAATTGAGGTTTTGAACAGTGTTTTCCAGTTCTGTCTGCACCTCTGCGTCTTGCTGTTTAGAGTGATTGCTCTCTCTGTTTAAAAATCTTCTAGCTGTATTGTGAGCTGTACTTCAGTTTAGTAACCACAGCTGTGCCACATGCTGCACCAGTGGCGACTCACAGGGGCAATCTGTTTGTGGCATATTGAGAGAGTCAAGTTGTCTTTGGGGACTGCTGTGGAGTGGCTTTTTTCAGCTCTTTCCTATAGGTATAGTATCTGTTTATCTCAGAGGAGCCTGGGGCTGCCTGATTGTGTGCAAGGGAATGAGGTTAATCCCTCCGAGACATGGGGTACCACCCGTCCCCTTGCCTGATGGATTCAGGGGCTTGAAGAGCAGCACCCCTGCGTGCCTCCCCACGGGTACTGTGCCTTCCCTGCCTGTCCCTCAGCACATGTGGGTAGCAAGGCCAGCAGCTCTCTGTCCTTCTGAAGGTGAAGTGTCCACTCTGCAGGTTACACTTCTCTCCACACTGTGAGTGTGAAAATAGCACCTGACAACAAAACCTTTTTCTTTTCCCTTTTATGGCTCAAACACTCTTTTCCAGTTGTAACGGTGTGTTCTCTGTTAATGCACCAAACGGTACAGCTTGTGATGGTGTTATTAAAGTGTTTTGGGCCATTACCATAGAATACAGCAGCATACCTATTTCATTAAGGGGATCAAATAGATCTAGCTGGATTTGGCAAAAGAACATGACTGAAGTCCTGTTTTGTCTTCTGATGTTGATTTTGCTGTTAAACTCTGAACTTCTGAACATGAGAAAATGCACAACAGAAACACTTAATAGGGTAAACCGTCCTTAAGTGTCCCTTACTTTCTCCACGGTAGTTCTGCATTGGTATTTATTGAATATTCCAATAATTACTTTAGAAACTCAGGGCTTACTGATGTTTAGGGCAAGCAATATGTCGTGTATATATAGCTTACATTCAACTCACCATCCTGCTGTGGTTCCAGTAGCTGCTGTGGAATGTATTTTGGTTTAGACCAATCAGCCCTGCTCATCCCATTCCCATTATCATGGCAGCCTTGCTTCTTGCTATACGCTAGTCTGATATACTGGTGGTGAAAGTAATTCGGACGGTATATATCAATGTATGTTTGGATAAGATTTTTCAAGAGGCCTGAAGGGATTTTGGAGCCCAGCAATAATTAATTTCTTACGGTGGCTTTGAAAATAGGATATGCAACATTCACACTTAATCCTTCCTCCTTTCCACAGCTGTTTTATTTTTCCTGCGATTAGTTTTGTGGAAAGGAAACAGTCATCAAAACTCTATCAGAATGTTTGATGGTGAGGTGGTGTTCATTCTGTAACTCAGTTTTCATTGGATACAGAGAAAGATGTGAGTACTTGGCATTTTCTACCTCTGGTCAAAGCTGGCCATGCTCACGTTTGTGTGGCAGCTTGTGCTTCATTGCACAGTGCTTGCTTTCACTGGAAGGGGGAAAAAGAGTGAATGGACATAATTTCCCAGCTTTTCCTGTTGTGTACTAGGATGTCATATCCCATAGACTCGTGCATTAGGATTTCATTATTGCCCAGGTGTGGGATGGAATGCTGCCCCAAAAGCAGTGTTGAGTACCCTGATTTTTAATCATACTGTGTGGGCAGGGGTACATGAGCTTGTATCCATGACCTGAACTCAGGCAATTAAAGAAGAGTTTGTAAAATGAGCCGTGATCTACCCAGTTAAAACTCAAAGTATTATGCTTACATCTAAGCATTTTCTTAAGTCTGATTTTATTATTCTTTTTATCAGTTCATTCAGATAACTGCATTTCACTTCACGTTAATTGCTGCTCTGAATCAGGTCCTTTGTGGATATAAGATAGGTAGGTGCTTGCACATCAAATGTTTCTTTCATATCACACTGGGTGGCATTGGCATTACAGGTTTGATTTCGCTAAAAGATACTGTTCACCATCAAGTGTAGAAAGGAATGAATACCAAAAAAAAAAAAAGGAAATGTTAGAATAAAAAAAAAACCCTGATTTGTCACTTTGCTCATTGACTACGAACTGAATAGACTTCTAACCCTTAAAATACTTTCTCCCCCCTTTTCCTTTTTATTGCCTGGAATCTTAAGAGCTTTATCATTTGCAGTCATAAAATGAAAATATACACCAAACCCTCAAAGGGCAAGTATGAAATTAAATTATATTTGGGCAGCTGTAACCTTTTAAAACGATCAGATTCCAGTTAATGTATTTCTTCCTGTTCCGAGTGCTGCCATGGTGTTTGATGGTGGGAAGCAGTCCAAAGGGCATTGGGAGATAATAAATTCACTGGAAATTTCACCCTGAGGCGAGCCTCGATACACCGAGGCTTCCATTTAGCTGGACTGACCTAAAAATCTTGTCACATCCAAAGGTCACTTAGGTTGGGGTTGGTGTGTCCCATCTATCTTTCCCTGGTGCAAAGAATGACAGCTGAGCTCATAAACAGCCATCGAAATATGGAAGACAAGCAAGGAGGCAGAGAGAGGAAAGATAATACCACTGACAACTTCTTAGGTTTCCTCTAGGCCAATGAGAATAGAGAACATCTTTGGGGTTGCTTGTTTCTGCTACTGCAGAAATGGCAATTCAATTTAAAGAGATTACAGTTAACAGTGGAAGTCTAAAGCAAGTAATTTCCCCCACGTCTGCAAATGCCATGTGATCCTGCTAGAACACGTTATACTGTCCCTGAACATTTCATACTTGTTATCAGTCTTGTTAGTCAAAACAGTTTACAGTTTACACCATGCTTTGCTTTCAGGGAGGGTCAGAAGTCTAAAAAACTGCCAGTGGTGACACTTAGAGGTGTCATCTGTGAGAACAATGATTCTAAGGGAAACAATTTGGACAATGACACTCATTATAAACAATACTGGAAGGTAAGATATTTTCAATCTTAAGAGAAAATTTGTGATGAACATCCTCTAGGACAGTACTTATCCTAAGATCAATGAAGTTGGTGTAATCCTCCTAGACACTAAGGGCCTTTCAGGATGACTGTTGTCTTCCAGTCATAGTTCTTTCTTCTGCATTGGGAAGCTCCAGTGGATCCTTCCTGTGATTGCAGTATATGAAATATTTGCAACAGGGCTGAAAGTTGCATAATGGAAGTATACTTGAAGGGCAAAGATCTACTTACCATAAATGTTCTTGCCTAATTGGTGATGAGCTATGCAACATATACCCGTTATATCCTAATGGTGAGAATCTCCTTCTCAAAATTCCCTCGGGTTGATGACAAAGGCTGTCTGGCAGTCACTGCTGGGATACAGGAGGCAAAGATTCCCTCTTCTACGCCCTGTCTTGGTGGAAAAAAGAAATTGTAATTGCTAGTGTCCTGAAGTGTGTTTCTACCCCACTGTTGGAAGAAAGATACTAAATGCTATAAGCATTGGTCTGATTCTTTTTGGAATTGAGGATAAAATTTAAAAGATATTATTATATAAAATCAGTGTGACCTTGGACATATGAGAAAAAAAATCAGAATGAAAAACCCACATTCGAAAAGTCACAAGATACTATGTTAAGTAACCAGTGCCTCTTAGGAATTTGCTAACATCTCTCCATGAATTTTAGTAAATCACATCCTTCTGAAGAGAATTGTAAATTGTGTATAGCTTTGCTTGTTAAAACTAAATGGAGTATAACTGTTATTTTCAGAAGTATTTCACACATTCTTACAAACATACTATATTTGAGGCAAACACAGTAAAGAAGGGCAAGATTGGCCAGCTGTCAGTGTTTGTCTTCATTTTCCTTGGGTTCACACTCTACTTTATGTTAACATACATGTTCTCTACACAAATCCAAAGTAATTTGCAGGCAACTTTGAGGGAGTTATATGCCCTTTCCCACGTGTTCTGTGCTGAAAGTGTGGCTGTATGCCTTACCAATTGTACAGCTTTGAGGAAGACAGTCACTTTCCATCTTAGTTGTGTAGCAAGAAAAAAAGGAAATGTGTATTTTTGATGAACTTCAGAGAGGACAGATATATTGCACTTTAAAAAACTCATCTGCTAACACAAAAGTCAAAAAATACATAGATGTGCTGAGCACAGACTAGGGCTTTTTCCTGTATTGTATTCATGATGGTGGGATGAGAATCATCTTTAGTGTGTGGATGCCTAACACGTATAATTCATCCTAAAGTTGCAGGTTCCACTCTTGTTTTTATAAAGGGAGCTGAGGGTCATTAGCTCTGACCTAGTCAGGTGGATTCCCCACTTACCCTCACTTTGTTTCACTTTTCTACTGTAGTTCCATTTCCATTTTCATTTGCTGAGACAGTTGCAGTTGGTAAGTAAGTAACAGTGGACAGTAAAGTCAGAATAATTCTGTGATTGCTGGTGGGACATGGAGCCTCAAGGCCAACTGACTTTTTATTTCTGTAGTGAATGGAATTAGTGAGAGACTTGAGTTGGAGACAGCACAGACAACTTCTTAACTGCCAAATACATGTAGCTTATCCATGTCATTTGTGTTTTCCATCCTTGGGAAGAGGAGATATCCCATTGTGCTGGTCAGTGCATTGGTTCCTTACGTTTTCATAGCCATATTCATTCCCTTTCATGCCAAATGACTTTGGAAAATCGACAGTGATACTGAAGTGTGTTAATGTTGTTAAATACATGATGGAGAGATAGTGGTGAGAATAAGGGTTGTATTTAACGCCTGTGATATTGAGTAGTGATTTTATCTTACCTTAAATGTTCCTTTTATTGGAGCATGATCACTTTGACTAAAAGCCTGTATTAGGCCATGATATTAACTGAAGAAGTTGAAAGATATTTTACAGTTGCTGATTTTGGCAAAAACAAGATGTGTCCCTGTGTAATGGAGGACTGTACTGTTTTTTGAGTTATTCATGCTTCCCACGCTGGAGTCGCAAACATTCGGTAATGTTAATACTTGTCATGGAAAAGTTTAATTGGCAGAAAAGTTTAATGTATTAGTGATAGATGGGAGGGCCCACGAGACCTTCCCTGTTTGGAATTGAAACGTGAAATGTAATTAGCGACAAAGGAAGGTGCTATATGGAGGGAAGTGAGGAGGTTCCCTGCATGCCATTCCCAGTCTTTCCCAAAATGGAGCTATATTTACCAGTTGCTAACCGAAGAAGCAATGAGTACTGCTCACTCTCCCACTGTAATGAACAGTCAGTCTTGGAGCAGCATAAAAAGGGTCAGTCAAATAGGTCATACATCATATGAGGAGGCAGATGTTAGAACATATTGTAATGGATTGCTGTGCAGTATGTGAAGATGGCTTGGGGATGACAGGGATGGGGAGAGAGAAACTATCAGTGATGTTTACTGCCATGGTCACTGTACATATCTGAATTTATGAGGAAAACTTCTGAACATGAGAAATCAAAGCGTTAGCATTCCTGCTATGTGGGTTGAATGACAGAGGTAGCAAAGGAATGGAAGCACCAGCCCTTCTGTAATACTCTGTGTAATACAAATATGTCTAGGTATTATCTGTGCTCTGCCAAAGTCATTGTTAGCCTTGGAACATGTGAGTGTTTTACCTGAAAAAAAAACAACCTACACAGCTTCAGACTGTATTAAACACAGAACTGTTAAAATAGGTTCGATTTTAGCAGTGCCCCTAATTCACACCCACTCAAACACCTCCTCACTTATTAACCCCATCATCAGACCCAAGTAACTCAAGTGAAATGAGATGGCATTAGGGTATGAGGTAATGAAGAAAAATTTCTGGATAATGTTATTACTACATGATAGCAGATCTTGTTATTGCGACTACAGTTAAGAGCTTCTCGGTGTTTCCATTGCAAACTCTTTGGTACTCCCACCCCTTTTGCTTTACAGACAACTACTCAGCCAGAAGCAATTTAAAATTTGATCAATTTTGGCTGTTGCTTTGAATTGAAAAGAGTTTAGTGTTTTGGTACTGCTTTCTAAAACATAAAAATTGCTGTTTTCTTCCCTCCTAATCCAAATTTCCAGATGAACAATTCAAAATACAGATTAGCTCTTTTTATAACCCAGGCATGTTATTAACAATTGAAAAAAATGTCTCTTAAGCATGCACAGTAATTTCAGTATTTTACGGTTTTGGACAAGCAGATCTGGCTTTATGTTATAAAAAAACCTCCATACTAAAAATTTGACATGAAGGGGACTATTTTTGAACAGCACTGTTTTCAGTCAGGAGTCTACAGTTCTTATGTCTTTAAAAAAAAAATAAATTTGGTCAATGCCTCAGAAAATCAACTTTAATAAATAGTCATGAATGGATCAGGTTCAATAATGGATTATAGAGCTTGTTACTGGTTAAGTAGCATTAATATAGTGCACCTTACTGGTTGTAGAATATGTGGCTATGTAGAATCCTTTAAGAGATGAGTTAGAGGTTTCAGCCCTGTTGCCCATGAATGGCATCCTTTTGGCATGAAAAACAGTTCAGAGAGATGTATTTCTGCATTCACCCCATCTAGACTCAAGAGCAAAATGCTGTAGAGTTAAAGGAGAGAGCGGACCCTTCCATAGGGTAGCCCAGATAAACTTCTAGAAGAGTCTGAGACTTAACTGCTGTTATCAGGATGGAAAGGTGGCAGTGGAGAAATATGAAGGAGGTTGCATTTCCCTCAGTCAGTTTGATACCAAGAAGTAGAAAGTGCACATTTGATGTGGGAACATGATGGTCCAGCAGCTCTTTTTTTTATCCAGATAGATTGCCAGAACTAGAAGCAGCCTTCGTATTCCTCTTAGCTGAATGTAAACTTCCAAAGTTCATTGTATAAGCTCTTCTTGTGCTTGGGTGACGCATAGCATATGAGGAACATCAAAGTTAAAGATGTAATTCCCTTTGACCTTCAATCATGTTATTGTGCCTACAGCTTCTTAAACCTTGAGTGCAACATGTGCCAGAAGAGGCGTATTGGCGAGAGTTTTGGGCTAGATTTAAGGCTTCTCATGCGTGGGCTGAAGTCTGGCCATGAGGTGTCATTGGTCCTTAGTGTTTGCGGTTTCATTGTAGTGAGAGTTAGAAACTGAATCCTCGGGGATTTCAAATGTTTTCAGAGACCACTCTGGGGGGAACAAAGTCTCTAAGAATTAAACTTCTGTACATGTCCTAATGGAATATACAAAGTGTCACTCTTCCCATTACTTCAGTGTAAGCATGGAAATAATGAGATGAACCAGAAAAGAGCTTCTTACGTTATTTCCTGAGAAGTTTGCCAAAGCTTCACAGAGCTTGCAGACTCTCTGGAGTTTTATGGGCTCCGTTGGAGGGGGAGTTTTACAGACCACACCCATTTTTATCATAAAATCAAAGAATAAAAAGATTGAACAGTTATTGAGTTGTTTCTACTTACTCATTTTGTTAAAGGACGACTTTTATATAATGTAGCAAACTCCAGAATAATGAAATGAATTGAATGCTTTTCTACTCTCTGAGCTCACCTCAGCCATTTTGTTAACAGATGATGTCACTCTCCTCCCCATGCTCTAACATCTCTTCTTTGTAGCCTTTGTCATCTCCTAACCTCAAACATCCCAGTTCAACAAATATGGCTTTGTTTTTTTAAGCATCTAATTTATTCAGGCCATAATAGTTTGAATTTAGGCACTTCCGTGAGTTTAAAGTGAATAGGACTTACTGCTGAGTATCTTAGGAGGAGTCTGGCCAGAGCAAAACTCACCTGGTTTCTGGTTTGGAATGCAAATCAGATTTGCTCTGATTCGGTGAGGCTCAAAATGTTCTATATCACAACTGGGGCAATTTCTATGTCCTTGGTTGGAATTCCAGTTTCCGTACAGCTCTAGTAAGTTGGATCAACCTTCAAACTTTGGCTTTAATAATACCTAGAACACAAACACTCTGTTTTAGAAGAGGTCATTCCGTGTGGGTCAAAGCCAAAGGAACAGTACTCGTCCACAGTTCTTGTCCTGTGTTCTACTCTTATGGAAAAGGATTGCTGTGTCTTCTGGGAAGGAGAACTGGTGCCTTGTATCAATACCATGAATCTGCAATGGGATTGCATAGGACAAGGTAGGACTTGTTAGTTTTCTGGAGGATTTGCATAATAAACATTTAAGGCAATGAACATGAACCAAAATTAAAGAAGAGGTAAATGGATTGCTGTTGAACTCTGATAGAACTTGAATGTTTTCTTCAGTACAGAAGCCCTTAAACTGGAAAGCTATCATTACAGGACTGACATCCTTCTCCCACAAAATAATAACCTTGCTCTACTTTCTCCATCTCCAGAATTAAAATAAATAAAATAATAAATAACTGCTGCAGATGAATAAAGATGGCATGTCACATCCTATTAGTGTTTCCTGCTAAGGGAAAAGAGAAGGGGAAAAAAATCTCTTCTGAACTATTCTAGGAATCAGTTTGGTTTAGTTTAGCTCTCAGAATAAGTACATTCTCTTCTGCAGCTCAGATGGTCTGTCCATCATTGGTCCCTCCCTTCCGATATTCTTCTTCTTTCGATAGACTTCCTCTATGTGTTCTTTTCAGGGAGGCTTGGCACAGGGGAAGCAGCTCAAATGCACTCCTTAGTTCTCCTTTAAGGCACAAACATCACATTCTTTCCTCTCTACCCTAACTGGAAGAGAGTATCTGTGGCTCTCTGAGCCTGTGAAAGTGCGCTCTGTTGAAAGTTGCTTACAATGGACTAAGAGTTTGTCGTTCTCTGTCTCCTGTGCCTGCAGCCACACCCTTTGACCACATAATAAAACTCAGTTCAAAGAGCAAATTAAGGTTTTGAATGAGTTGAGCAGATGTCACTAAGCTCCAGTACACGTCAGATAAGGAAGGAGCAATGTTAATTTATACTTCCAAGGGCAGCATATACAATTGTGTGGTACAGGTTCAGAAATATCCTTAACATCAAGCAGAGAACAGACTAGAAAGAATGTGCTTCTCATTTCACTGTTTGGTATCATAATTAATAAATGAAGATATAATCATGAGGGACTTTTAAGAAATATACTGGGAAAAACATCCAAGTGAAATTTTTTCAACTTGTGTTGTGGTTTCTCATTTATTTCTTGTCCCCTCCCACACACTATAATTTGGTAATATGACAGTGTTGTTTCTGGTAGGTGATTATAATCCTTCTACCTTTAAGGAGGGGCTTCAGTATTCTAGGACTCTGTTCTTATCACAGCTTGTCACAAAAGATTTTCTAGAGCAGGCTGCGTGCTGTGGTCCACAGGTACTGCAAAATACCTATTTCAGTACTTTATTCCTGAAGAAGAGGAGGGACAAGTCACCAAGGAATCTTATAATCATGAAGATATAAGAACCTGATACCCTATCAGCATTCAAGTGAGCAAATCCGTGTTCTCAAAATAAGAAATGCAGTTGACCTTAATCTTTCTACTATGAGCTCTGCACTTAAGGAGAAACAGAGTATTCAGATTTGAAGTAATTAATTCAGTATCAGTCCTAAAGCAGGCACAGAG
Organism: Megaceryle maxima; assembly: GCA_024605025.1. NCBI lineage: Eukaryota > Metazoa > Chordata > Aves > Coraciiformes > Cerylidae > Megaceryle > Megaceryle maxima. The sequence continues at coordinate 105,880 of JANHGN010009710.1, forward strand.
TTTTCCTGACTTAATTCTCTGCTAAATACAACAACTTAAAATGCAAACAGAAAACCTATAAATAAAAACCGGAGAAAGAGTTGCTTAAGGAGATGCGTATAAAACAGTGAAATGCCTTAATTATAGCTCAGCAATCTGAAATATATAGAAACTTATTTACAGTAATTCTGCTGGCAGTGTTTGCTTATTAACTACTCTAGTCACTTAATGGATAACAATGAATGATTATATACAGTACCAGTCAAGTAAAGCAATGTAATATGAAATAAGTATTTTGTCAAATGGCCACTCATAGAATTTTGTTCTCTGAAATGGGAAATTACACTTACTGGAGTCAGGTGCACTGAGCTACTTGCCAAAAATCTGGATATATCAAAAAATAAGCTCTTGGGAAGCATACTTGTGGTAAACAAATAGGCAGTAGTGAGACTTTTCCTACAAGAGTATTATGTCTGTGCCACTTTACTGACTTCAAGCTTCTAATTTGGAAAGTCTGTGCTGGGACAGAAGTCTCCATGTGGAACCTTCGTACAGACACCTCATCTTCATTACAGAATAGTCAACTCTATTCTTCATTACGGAATAGTCGGTGATGAAGGGAATGCAGCTTACAAAGCAAATGCCCCTTCTTAAGTTACACATCCCTGTTGTTTGTTGGTCTTCTGCATCACCACTTACTGTATACTCCTTAAGGAATCTGCTGTCAAACGTATGTCCCCACTTGAAAGAAATTCTATTATCTTTTTTCCTAACAAAAGAAGTTCTGTTGGGCTAAAGAGAAGTAATAGTAATGGCATCAAGAATACATTGTATTCTGGTGCTGCACAACAAAATGTAGGAATAAATTGTTGCTAGATTATTTTTTAAAATATGTACAATATTAATTACTTTCCTTGAAGGGGACACTGTTCATCTGCAACATTTCATCCGACAAGCTTTTTCCAGAAGACTTTATCAAGTTTCCTCTCCAATACGCATTCCATATAGTCACTCTATTTCAATTACTGTCATATGGTGTGAACATGGTATGTATGAATATGTAGGCCACTTGGGCATCTTTCCAGTTAAAAACTCTTCATTTGTAAAGAGCAGGCAATCTTAAACACACAGTTTACAATGATATTTTATCACAGAAACTAACAGATCTTATTAGGCTGTGATGGGAAGTGTCTATTGATAAGTTCCTACAGTCACATCCTGTAGAATTAGCGTCTTCTTGTTAAGGCATGGGACAATGGAGCCATGAGGTCTAGGCTCTAATCAGGATTTCCCTACCATCTTCCTGTGTCACCAGGAACGGTCAGTTGATGTCATGGGTGCTGCTTCTCGCTCACCTTGCTACCGTTTGAGTAGCCTTTATCCATTGACAAAATTATAAGACTGCTTTTCAAGGAAAACTGAATTTCTCAACATTTGTAGAGTGTTTATGGATAATGTCTTTCCCATGGAAGGTACTATAAATACAGATATAGCTGTATTGAGCTAGAGCAACTGTCCTATCCACTGAAATTCCCTTAGTTTTTAACAAAACTCAGAGCTACCATAAATTGTACCTACTTTTTTTTCTTACTTTATTCACTGTTTTCCAAGCAAAGCAAGCATTGTTTTCAATGTACTGCAGTGATGATAGAAGCCTTTATTAGTTCAGATACAGACTTAAAGCTCATTCAGATTTCAGTGACCTGGACTCCAGCCTTCTTTCTGGATGCCAAGGATCCCCAGTTGGTCATACCATGGAAGTTCCAAGTGAGAAAAGAACTAGTGCGTTCGTCCTGGCACAGGCAAGGCAGTCCTGTTGACTACTGTGGGTCTATTCTCAGGAATAAGGGCCATGGGCCTGGAACCCTAGAGATCAGCTACCAGAATCATATTTTATGGAGACTTGTGGTTACTGATTTGAAAAGTGATGTTTTTCTAATACGAGAGAGACGGTGTTTATAAGGCTGTGCTTGTAACTTGCATGCAAGATGTGTATAAATGAAGCCTTGTTCTGTTTGTGAATGCTCTACAGTTTTTCTAATGAGAACTTGTTTTTCTTAATGTTTCTTTCTAAGTCTCAGGTTTTTTAAGGCTAGAGAGACTATTAGATTGTCTAGTCTCACAAAATAAGAGGTAAACTATTATTGGCTGTAATAAACTCTTTGTTTGAAGTCCATCTTCCAGAAGCACATCTGATCTTCACTGAAACTTCAAGAGTCAAAATCCACCATTTCTTTAGGCAGTTCCGCCATGTGTTATCAATGTTCTCTGATTAAAAGCAGCTTAGTATTTATCTATTGATTTGATGAGTCTTATCTTTTAAATATTTATTATTGTTCCTTGCTTCATGACTGACTTACCCATCTTCCTCCCTTAGGCTAAAAATAGAGCAAAGCTAGGATGGGAGTTTTCAAAGGAAGTTAACTGGTTTCTGTGGCCACAGGAAAGAACAGTGTAGCTTTTCAACATTTCCTCTATCTTCTCTAGTCTCTGTGTGGTCTGCAGTTTTGGGGCAAATTCATCCAGCTTGCTATTTTTTACTTGATGAATAAAGGGAACACTAGTTCAAGCAAGGTCCCCAGCCAGAAAGAGTCTCTGTGGGACATCTGCATACCTCAGCATTGGCAGCCAGGGCAAGTACTTTTAAGAAATGGGTGTGATAAAGACATGCAGTAGGTAGAACAGTAATAATTATCCAACTTTGTTCAGCATTCTAAAGAACAAAATTAAATTAAATCAAAATATTTTTAAGTGCATCTCAGGATCTCAAGATATATTGTTCTTATCTGAAATTAGCCCAAAGTGAAAGCTAGCAAACTCAAGCACTGAAGCTAAGTAAATTCACCTTGCAAGGGTTCTTGGGGCAGGGTCTTTAAGGAGCTTATGGAATTTGTGTTCATATATTATCTTTGTTTTCTGTAAATCTCCCAGTTGGTGCAAACAAACGGCACTTTAAAGCCTTTGCTGAAGTTTTAAATGTACAAATTAGTGTGTCCCTTTGAAATGTTTAAATGACAAGTTTTGAAGGAAACTCAAGACACAGAAAACTTGAAAATCTGACTTTCGTACCTTTCAGATTTGTAAGGAAGAGCTAAATGAAGATCTTTTTTCATAGAACATCTAGAAAGCATTGCTACCAATCACTAATGAGTACAGCCATAATTCTAATTTCTGTAGTTAACTTATCTGTTGCCACTACCTATAAAGCTTACCTTACAGTAGGATGCTTGTCAAATGTTTAATTTAATTTCTTTTTCTAATTCCTTGTATTCTTCTTTTTAATAAAAAAAAAAAAATCCCAAACACCTGAACAGATTCAAAATTAATTCTTTCTGCTGTAATCAAACACTTTGCATGCCTTTTATAAGCATGAAATTTGAGGTAAAGAAAATGAAATTCATGTATTCTGAATGAGGGAATCTCAATTTATACAATTTTTTCCCCAGATTATGCAAAAATCTAAGAGCAGGGCCATTCATGTGTATATTTTTAATGATGAGTCTCAGAATGACAAAGAAATTGAAGTGTTAGATCAGTCAACGGTTCAAACATTTAAGCACAGTGGTTTGTAAATCCATCGCTGTGGTAACTCCACTGAAAAGCTAATTTCTATCAGAAACAAATTTATTACAATAACTGATTTGGGTTCCACCTGTCTCTCAGGTTATTTTTTTTAATAACAGCTCTTAATCTCTACTGTTCACTAATAACAATATTTTAATAAGAGATAATACTGTAATCCAACTGCCTGTAGGTACTTGAATCAACTATCTCTGCCTATGTAATTGGTAACGCTTTGTTCAACCCTTTTTAAAATTGCTATTAAATCTCATTCTCATTTTCTGTATTAATAGAACAAGAATTCATTTTTAGTGTACCCTCAAAGCAGTAATGAGCATTGTTAACATGTAACAACAATGCCCAAGGGGAAAGTTTCCAAAGCCGATCTAACCTTAAGGCTTTGCTGTTGATGTACTATGGAGTCATCAAGCCAAAAGCTAGTCCATTTGGAGAGTTCAGCTCAATACTTCTGCTTAATATATTAGAAGAATTATAAATAGTTTAGGTGGTGACCTAGGGAGAAGGGGAATTTTTTGTTTAATAGCTTAAGAGGAGGGGGGTGGCACTGAAAAAATAACTATACCTCCTGCTCATTTTAAAGTGTATCCCATTATGCTTTTGTTCTGATGATTTTGCTTCCATACAGATTTCCATAAGAGGTTAATGAGAAAACATTAAGAAGGCATGCAATATTGCACATGGGCAGGGGAGCTGAAACAGTGATTTAGCTATAAACAAACAATAAATGTTACTTTTTAATTGCTTTTTCAGAAGCCCAGTTCTGCCTTCTTGAAGAAGTATTATCTATCTTCTTAAATTCAGAATATTATCCTTATTTTATTTATTATGTGTAACAAAAACAAATTTATCTAAAGAAGTAGTGCTTCACTAATTTTAACTGAATGCCTTGGTTACAATAAACCAGTCAAGACTCTAGACTGAAAGTCCTGCGTGAGATGTAGTGGAGCAAAGTGACCTCCTTAAGTGCTAGTATTGGAGTTTACACCTTTAGGTTAGCTGAAGGTGGCTTCAGGAGTCTCTGGGGTACAATTTAAGAGGCTCAAGAACAGAGTATTACAGCAGTGATACTGAATAACATCGTTTTCATTGCGCTTTTTGAGGTCTTGGTTTCATTACTGTGAAAAGTATAAGGATGCATTTTAGATGATGATTGAATGTTTCAACAGAGACCGATTCATACACAGTTCCAAAATCTTCTTTTCTTGGAGTTCAGTTTGTCTCTGAAATGAATGCATAAATTGTTGTCGTTTAGCCATCTTGCTTCACAGCACCTGGTCACACTATTGCCTTTTCCTTGGGTATAAGCTTACGGTCGTCATGTCCTAAAACGAACTAAATAGGAACAGACAAGCTTAATAATGTCAAAGCTCAAAAATATCAACAATATATGAAATGTGCTGTGTGTTGTATATATCCATTTTTTGAAATGAGGTGGGAATATAGGAGCAGTCTTACTGATTAAATAGGATTCAAACCCTTGTAATTTCATAAGCTACGTGTTTTTCACTTTGGAGCTGGGTGTGGTGTTGCTTTTCTATAGAATAGTTGGTTCGTGTTGCAGTGGTTTGTGTTTTTAAAGAGGGTGCTCTAGCAAGGGGCTTCTTAAAAGATTTTATTTAATCTTTGTTTTCAAGTTGCACAATTAATTAAATAGAGGTGAGATGGTGAATCTGATAACGGGAGGACAGGTTTGTACAAAGCATGAATGAAGGCTTTATAAGGTTTCTTACACCCCTCCTTCTAAATGACTTCACACTATACTGTGTGCTTCACTGTCTTGAGATGTATTTGTCCCTGAACTGAGAATAAGGCATGTGTTTGAAGTTCCATATATTACATTTATCACCTAAAAATACGTCTTTTTCCTGAGCTGTTGCATAGGGAAATTAATTCCCTGTGCTTATTTAGACATCATCTGCTTTGCATGCATTGTCAAAAAAAGTGGTTGATGACAATCCTGTAAGAAGGAACCATGTCCTCCAACACATTTCTCAGTGACCACTGAACAGCTGTAAGATGGTACAGATTCTTGGGCACCACCTTGTGCATGTATTTCATATAGTTTAGTTCTTGTGATTCACAATTTAGACTTCAACAGAAGGTTGAGAGCTGTGTTTGAGGTAGAGATTTCCTTCTCTTTTCAGGGTAAGGATTCTGTTTGAAAAGTCTTCCTCAAAGGCTTATGGAGGTTTCTGAGAGACTCCATCCTTAACAGGCTGGTTCCTATATGGCCTGTCAGTGGTCTCCAGTTGGTTCAGGACTGCTAAGTGTCCAAACTGACTATGTTATTTCTACCTTTACTTGTGGACTAGATGTATTCTGAGCTCTAATCTGTAGATTAGCATCAAGCGTGAACCTTTCTTGTTCAACGGCTGGTTGACTTTTTTTTGGTCTTTTTTCCCATAATTGCCTCGATTTGTTTTGTCATTTTATTTCAATAGGGAGCAAAAGAAAAGGAGCAGCTTTCCCTAGATCTGTTCTGTCATCACCAGAGTCCAATTATGTTTGAGCTGTTCCCTAGTCATGTATCCTGTTTCTTGAACAACGGTTGCCTTTCTGATATATTAATTCATACATAAAGCTGGCTTGTTTTCCCTTGAACTGCCTGTTCTTCTCTGGTTCACACAGACCCTTGTTCCTTTTCTCCCTGATGGATTTAGTCTTCCTTTGAAAGAATGAATGAATATGAACTTCAACAGATAAATAAATGCATTTGAATCTGTGACTGATTTGTGGCTGGATTGGTTTTGATGACTTTTATCTGTAGTTGATTTGCATCTATTTGGCTTAGATTCGCTGCGGGTAACACATAGAATAAATGAATAAATGAATTTGAGGAGGAGACAAGGAGAGAGCAGATGAATGAATGGGTGGTAGGGAAAGAGAGGGATGCTAAAGAGAAAGGGATGGATAAATGTTGATTAAGAAATACAGAAAAAATAAGGATTCAAAATTGAAAATAATAGAAAGTTTGAAAAGAATAGAAAGAATGAAAAATAAATTAGTAAGAACTTGGTGCCTGATTACATCTAACAGAGCAGAAATGGGTCAATTAAAGGGCTAGGATTGTGCACCAGTGAAGGGAAGAGTTTATACAGGGAACCACGGGACAGTATCCAGGGTTGTCCAAGACTCAGAGCAGTAAATCTTGCCCATTTGATCAAGTCAGGTGTTTTCTATAGGGCTTGTGTAGTCTGAACTCAGATTAGCAGCATCTCTCTATCTTCTGCACATCTCCATGTGAAATACTTCTGTAATGAATCCTCATTTTCCTCTTTCAGACTTGCTGGTTTGGGTTAGCATTGCTTTGTGCCCTCCGGTATGACCTTTGTTCTTTTATCAGCATATACAATTAACTGAAAAACAACAGCAAAACAACTAAGCACCACGAACAAGACTTCTTAGACTAGTCATATTGAAGCCATCTTGGGTTTTTCACATCCACTTCCATGTTTCCTGCATGTTATCCCTTGTCACGTTGCATCTCAGAAGCTCTAGTATCACCTGCAGGCAGAGAGCACCATCATTCAGTGTTACACATTACACGGGTACTGCACAGCACAATGTATAGTGTGAATCTTGGGAAGTGACACTGTGAGAGACCGAGGAGGGAGAGCCTTTGTTACTACATTACCTGTTCTCTCAGGCATCTGACTTCCATTTAGCTTCACCTGAACTCCTTGCTATTCACAAAGCAGCAACAATTGCTGCTTCTCCTGCCCACCATGTTTCTTTTATCCACTTTTTATTTGGTCAGGGGAGCTTCCAGGTGTTGCCAGTTTGCCTGTTTTCTCTTCTTTTGACCTCTGTCCATTAAACTCTTACCTAAATTTAAACATGTATCTGTCTATTAGCATGTGAATACTTAGAATCACATTCATCTGTTTAAAGTGCCTTACTGGCTTAGTTTTGAAGAGAAAAACATTCCCACTATGTATGTGCTTTGCATCTATCACAGAAAGAGTTCTTAGTCTTAACTGGAGCTTCTAGTTGTTGATGGACAGTCTATTACCATCAATATGTAGGTATTTATATTGACTAGAGTGCTTCCCCAGAACTCAGCTGAGAGGGGACTCTCACAGTAAGTGCTAAGCAAAATTTTGACATTCACTGTCCCAAACACCTTACAGCCTTTGCAAACAAGGCAAACATAGCAAGTAAGGTAAAGAAATGTGAAATGGTAGCACAGAGACCATCGTATCAAACATCATGTGAATTTCACAGGGGCTGACTCATATTATCGGTGGAGATGCTGTTATGCTTAAGTTGTCTCAGGAAATAAAAGATTGCCCAGTGGCTCAGGCAAACCATAAAGATTAATTTTTCTTCCTTGTTTTGAATCCCTGGACACACAGAGAAGCTGGGGCATTTCTCATGGTGACGTCTGTCATTCATCCCCTGAGGAATGAGTCACAAAAGTTGAGATGACAGTTCTTGTCTTGAAATACACTAGTGTGCTAAATAAAAAATACCCATCAGAAGGAAAATATATCATCTGCAGTAGGAGAAGTTTGGGGAAAATTATTTATTTATTGATGATGTCTTGTGTCTCTCTCTTCTCCCTTCCCCATTTTTTCTTTGTTTTTACAGCAGTTGTATGCTGCCCAGCTTGCTGCGATGCAGGTGTCTCCAGGAGGCAAGATACCTGGCATACCCCAGGGTAACCTTGGTGCTGCTGTATCCCCTACCAGCATCCATACAGACAAGAGCACAAACAGCCCTCCACCCAAAAGCAAGGTACTGAACCAGCAGTGTTGCATTTCTGACCATGTCGGTACTTTAATGTGGATTTTTTCATCTGTGTGCCTCTCAGTGGCAGGCAGCTTTGTTCTCAGGATGAGTTCTTAAAATGGGAGGGTATTTGTAGTGCCATTTTTCCAGTGGGAGAACCCCAGCATGGTCATACCAAACAACTATTCATACATGATGTCAGTAACAGACACCATCACACTGAGATCCCATGGGTTCCCTTGCATTCACCTAGCTATCTCACTGCTGTTTCTTCATCTTCAGTAGCAGCTAGCAGGTTGAGGTTGCCAGCTCCTATTCCAGCACACAACTGTGGTGTCCTTTCAGAATGCTAAACTGAAGTCAGGTTAGCAGCGTGTCAGAGATTGAAAGTGGTGGGGGACCTCATCTGTGGCCAGATCCTGTCCTGGGGTTCAGTAGGAGTTTGTGGAGGAACAAGCCTGCAAAGCAATGTCTGTCGTGTCATTGAACAGGGCTGGAATCTGTATATCAAGCGATGGGCTCTGATGAGCAATCTTGGTCGTAGTTGGGCAGTTAGGTCCATACTCATTTAAGAGGTCAAGCTAACACTTTGTACTCACATCACAACCAGTATGTTACTAGTTATACCTAGAAAAAAGACACAGAATTATGTCTAGTGGAAGAAGGCAAACTCTGCGTGTGCCACAGCTGAGCAAAAGTAACGGGTCAAAATTGAATGACACATCTTAGGTGTTGCAAAACAACTAGGAAAGATTTAGCAAAGGAAGGCAGGGAAAAAGCAGTCCTATTTAGGTGACAGCAAGAGCTTGATATGTCCTTTCTTTTTTGTTAGTGTCCTCTAGCATGCTGTCCATGTCCTTTATCATGTCAGAAAAGATTCCTTGAATTGACAGTAGTGTCTTTTTATGCTCTAACAGTAAACTAGCACAGATTAAAAATAACCAGACAAATAAATAATACCATTGTCAGCTCAGTGAGATACACGTTCAAAGAATAAAATAGATGGTGTGGAACCAGTAGCTGTTGTGTTAATGAATCAAGCTCGGAGTCTACATTTTCTTTCTTCTCTCCTCAGTGTAGACTTTCTGACTTCCTGAAGTTTATCCTTGGCTTGGCCTCTTCTTTTATACACTATAAAGCAAGGAATCACAAAGCCATGCAGCACACAATCAGTTTGGGGGTTTTTTTTCCAAAATGTTGTGTCTACGGTTAACAAGAGATTTCTGTGCGTTTTACAAGGGTTTTTTGTCTGTGGCTAGCAGCTTACAAGATCCACTACACTTTAAATCGTGGTGCTATTTTTAGATCTCTTGTGCACAAGCAAAATGTCTGATGAGATCTAAGGGGACACAGTATTTATTTTGTGGCAATTGTGAAATTAAAAGGCCTGCCATATCAACTGGTAACATCAAGCATAACCGTCTTAGTGGCAGCTGTCAAGATCAGCTCTGTTGTCCCTTGTGTTTTATTGCTTTTTCGTATTTGTAGGTGTTCCAGTGCCTTTGGCTTGCAGTTCTGTAGGACACAAACAAAACTTACTTGCAAATTGAAAAAAAAAAAAAAAATTAAAAAGTGGGCCAAAAGGAGAGGAAGGGGGCTCCAAAAGGCTGTAAAATTGTGCAGCGTGAGCCCTGTGATGCATGCTGTTTTCAATCTGCTGCGTGCCAGTTGGAGGCTCAGAGAGAGAGCGAGGGAAAGAGAAGGGATAATGCTGAGAAATGATAGAGTGGCTGTGACCTCCAAGCTCAGCCTGGAAATCCAAGACATTGATTTCACTTAGCATTCCTGCTGAGAAATCCGGCGGAGTTCAGTTGTAATAAAAGAACAAGATTCTGTTCTAATGGTAATGGCGTATGACAGACATATCACTTTGTCTGTCCTCAGCACCAGAGAGAGGAGAATTGGAGAAAGGTCACCTGACCTGCCTGTGGTGTTGTGCGAATGCTATCCTGAGCTTTGAACTCCAGCCTGGAAGCACGATTACTTATAATACTAAATGATAAAGAAACCTTTATAGAGCCTGCAGTAATTAGAATAAAGCTTATACAATAGTGCAGTAGCCTGGCTCAGAAAACACGCCGGCAAATCTGTCACGGTGGCAGAAACTGAAGCTTATGTGTTGAAACTAAACACCTTCGTTCGTGTCTGCCGGGACCTTCCTTTGCTTTTTCAAAGCTTGTTTGTATTCAACAGCACACAAAGTTTATTGTGGTTGATGATTATTTCTAAATTAATTTTTTTAGCTGTTGTCAGGGAGTATCTGTCTGAGTTTCACAGGCATTTAAAAATATTTTTTATTTAATCCCCAGCAGCAACTTTGTTCTTGAGGTGGTCTTTTTCACTGTCGCTGTATGTCGAACCTCCACAGATGAACAGTTAATACCTTAGACAAGCTTTCAATACATGCTGTTTGCTGAATCTCTATTATGAGCCCACAGTTTACACTGGCGCAGCTTTGGTAATACACTCAAGTGTTTGGAGACAAGGAGACAGACTTACCTGAGAGTGTCAAGCTACTGGCAAACATCTAGGTCACTTCTGAAAAGCTGTGGGTTTTTTCCCTCTTGTGTAGTGTTAAAGTTACTGTGCTGCTCTTTGCAAGGATTCTTCAAAGTCGGCCCCAGCAGCAGATGGAACAACTGTTGGCTCTAGAAATGCTGAGAAGCATCAGGGGGAGTTTGCCAAGGATCATCCTTTAAATCTAGTAAGACTTGAACACATCCCTGAAACTCCTCTAAGACCTTGGCAACTCCTGTTTTGGCAAACGTTTTATCAGTGGCCCTCACCAGTGTTTGAATACTGTGCTGGGCAGACTACCCTGGCATCTTCTGTTGTTTCACATGCCTTTCAACAGATGTGACCTGGAATAGTCAAATTCACTTCCTAGGTTTCTGTACTGTAACTTTTAGGAAGCCATGAAGTAGAGATGCTGTTCTGCTGTGCTGCACACATTCTGTCAAGTTTTGGTTAGGAAACTGAGCTGGTGTCGTACATTCTTCCAAGAAGAAATCCGTGCCAGAAAAATTGATTTAAGAAACAGAGCTAGTGGAGCCTGTCCAAAAGAAAATGCGTGTGTCTTGCGGAAATGGATTTTAACACAGCTTCTTCTTGAGCAGTTTTAAAAACAGCCGGTATGCTAATCATACCATTCAAATTTACCAAGGCCTCCTCCACAACCCATTTGAAAGGCAACTATCTTTGAAGTTTGCCAAATTGTGCTGGATTTCCAAAGTCTGTCTTAAGCACATTTTTGCCTTTGATCGTGTAAATGCTTGCGTGCTGCTCTGTTGGGTCTTCAAGGTGCTCCCAAGTAAATAGAAGAGGCACAGGGGCAGGTGAGAACTAGGCAGAATAACCTACCACTCCATCTTCTGATGAACATTGAGCCTCTTGCTCGTACAGGGCCATTAAGAAGATAAAAAAAAAGCAAAGCAGTGTTTATCTGAACAGTGACCTTTACCATGTTACCAGGATTCTCACCTGATAGCTTCAGTCTTCAATGACTTCAGATGAGGGGCACTGTGCTCTTGCGTAAGGACAGTAACATCAACCTCGCTTATAAACAGCCAGGGCCCCGTTCATTCCTGCCTTTGTTCCTTGCTTTTTATGTTCATGTACAAATATAGCATCCACTACCTGCATGATGCAGTATTTTAGCCCTTTCTGCGTAACCTTTCAAGTACAGTAATTCTGAAGTGAATTTTCAATGTAGCTTGTAAATGTAGCTAAATGCTTCCCCACGTTTAATGGAGTACAGCGCATTGTCTGTAGCATCTGCTGAAAAACAGGAGCAATTCAGTGTGAAATGTGACAGGAGAGAATTCCTGGGCACTTTTCTTCTAACCTTGTTACGACCTCAGCCCTAACCCTACTCACATTGGTGTCTCCATCAATGGCAACAACACACAGATTGTCCAAATCAATTTTTTTGTTCTTTTCAAATACTTCTGGCAATGATGTTACTATTTGCTCAGCAGCAGCACCTGGGAGTTGTGACAAGGAAAGGAAATGTGTTTCAGACAAGCCAGAAACAGCACTAAGCAGCTGAATATATACAATCAGCTTCTCCTCAAATGGAATAACCAGACAAATATTAGTGTGGATCCTTAACCAAAGATGGTATTTTATTTTCACATTTTCTCATCCTCTGATCACTGAAGTAAGCACTGATTTGAATATTTTTTCCTGTCGCCTATAGTCAGCAATAGAATCACCTTTGAAAGACTTAGAGCTTGCCAGTACCACAGTACTGGTTGACCTTGAAATGGCCAGAGAGTTTCCAGGGGAACTTCTTCCATTTTTGAGGAATATCTACTGATGATGCTGCAGTTGCTGCCACATGCACCAACCGTGTCTTGCATCCTGTTTATAGTATATGAAGGATAGAAAGGGACCAACAGTGTGCTTGCTTTGTTCTCACCCAGGCAAAGTCGGTCTAGATACCCAACTACAACTGAGTCACTGCTGACTTTCTTACCAACTGCATCTGACACCAGGGACAAAGGAAAGAATAAGAATTTTTGGAAATAGGCATTTTAATTCAGGAAAAATAAGTAAACTGTTTACTATGGAGAGCTGGTGGGGGTTTTCCTGTCCCAGTCAAAACTTACAATGGGACTTTGTTTCCAAGTTTCAGTAGAAAAAGTTTCTTGATTCAGGATAAAAGTATGTTTGAAAAAACAAAACAAAACAAAACAAAAAAAACCAAACAAAAAACAACAACAACAAAAAAAAAAAAAAAAACAACCAAACAACAACAACAACAAAAAAACACCAAAAAAAAACACTGAAGGGACAGAGAATGAAAAAGCCCCTAAAATGGCCTGGTGATAACAACACTCATCTAGATGGTATTTTTGGTTCTACCTCAGGCAAATTGTTGATTTGAACTTCATTTTGGGTGGCTGTCCTAAGCAGCCCTGTTAGCTTGGATATATATATCTTCCTTTCCCTCATTTCTCTCTTTTGTATGATAATGTAGAATGTGAAAATTTATCCTCAGGAAATCTTGGGAAAAATATTGAGCTCCATTATGTACACAGCTGCATCATCTTGCTTGCCACATCAAGCCATGACTATCTCAGAAGCCAGGGTGATAAGTAGACGTACAGATTCCTCATACCCTCAGAGCTGCCATTTTTGAACACATTAAAGGAAAGTATTTAATTTCATCTCTACGCATGATAGATACATTGCTCTTCAAACACAGAAGGATATTGGTGTTTCCCCTTCAAAACTCTTTTATTTATTGATAGCAAATCTTTTTGGAAACATGAGGCAATTGTTCTGCACAGCACTGAGAGGGACTTCATCGGTAAAGAGGACAGCCATGTGATAAAGAAGACTGATCATGGCTGTGTACAGGTGATCAAAGGGCATGACTGTTTGTGTTAGATGGGGCATCCTTATTTTCATTAAAGAGAGTACTGAGATGTTTTAGAATAAAGAATGAGAGTTCTCATTAAAGTGATGAAAGATAGACCATCCTCACTAGAATATTAAGGCTATTTTTACAAAAGTTTTATCTCCAAGATTTGCAGGGCTCTTTTATTTTTGAGAATTTCTGGGTTGAACACAATTCTTTATATGCCACTGATTAAAAAAAATACTTGTTAATTAATCTGTTAAGCTTTTCAGCACTGGAATAACAGTTAGCACTATATTGCAAAACATTTTTTGGTGCCTGTGTTTCCCAGTCCTCTTGTCAGCACATCAAACAGGTTAGAAATAGCAGTAAGGTAATTAAGGAAAAGTTTATAGTATGGATGCAGTGATGGAGAGGGAGCTGTAAACTGAGACCTCATCTGCCTTGTATGTGCTATGCTTCTTGGTGCTATTTCTCATTTAGTATCCTTGTCCATTGTCAGTGGAGACCTTGTAGCTAGTTATCTCCTACCTGGAAGCCTTCTTCCTTTGCTGTCTGTGCTTTTAATCCCAAATAGCAAAATCTAGAGTTGGTGACAGAATCTTTGAAACTATTTTCCTCTTCCTTGCCCTTCTTCCTATACATGTCATTGAGGCATATAAACAATGACTTTTTAAACCATTTGCTGGAGCACCATGAGGTGATGTGTATTAATGAACTTCTGAAGATGCTTTTCTAAATTAGAGAATGTGTTCCCAGCAACAGAAGCAATGTTAATAGCAGTATCTAGAAAGCAGCAGCAGTAGGGACTTGCACAGCATTTTTCCTGTCTCCCACCCTTCCTTACTTTCCTAAAAATACATCAGATATATTGAGGGGCTCCTAAGATGCTTTTTCAGATTAACTCTCCACAGCTCAGTTTCCTGATACCATGTCTTCCTGGCAAGAGCCTGTCTCTCAAGCAAAGAGCCAGCCAGTCAGCCCTTCTCAAGCTCAGTTGGCACTGTTTATAATGAAAGCTCAGAATAAAACATAACAAAATGAAAAAGGGGGAAAAAACCCCTCTGAAATCTGTGATCACAAATCAAAAGCGAGCTACATGAACTAAGCAAGACTGCTGCATTTCTGAAAGAGGGGTCTTCAGAAATCAGACAGAGAATGACAAATGTAAAGCAAAGAGGTAATGACAGACATGCAGTGTGTACTTCTTAGGAGTTCACTACTGTACCTTCCGTACCTGGGATGAATAAATACCCACTTTTTCTTAAGTGGCAAAGTTGGTGGGGTGGACATCAGGTAGTAGTTTTCATTTTGGTTGAGTCATCCACAGCATTAGCTTAATACTGAAGATCAAGATGTTACACCAGACACTATCACTTTCAGGAGGCAGATACTAAAGCCAGGTTCAGTTGCAGAATCCCTCGGAGTTCCACGGTGTTAGGACGTGATATTTCATTTCTGCTCTTCATCTTACTCTGTTGCTTAGAAATAATTAAGTATTGACTTCTGCAGAAGCTTTATGACAGAACTGCCCATCTAGTGTCACTTGGAACAAAGAGCCTGAATGAGAAAGAGCAGCATTTTGCAAGGAGAGACTGGAAGAGTCCCAAACAAGAAAGCAGTGTCACAGAGTCGAGGTTTTTTAATGCTACTAAGATAGCTGTTGAGCTGATGTTGCCGGTTGGTCACACAGTCCTAAGAACATCAGTAAAAGGGCTTTAGGAGAGCGTGGAATCTGGAGCTGCATAATGAAACAGAGAAAAATGAGATTTTTCTGGTTACAGTTGGGTTTTTTTTGATCCTCCATGCATTTGGGTGGGCTTGTTCTGTTGGGAAAGTTGGAAAATATTTAGGAGAAGGTCTTTTTGGTGGGGAAGGGGAGCCAATCATAAGGAGAAACATCTAAATTAAACTTGAACCACATCATTCTTCACTAGGGGCTGCTGAATACCCCAGCACTGCAAAGATGAAGTACCAATGTTAGCTCGTAAGTTACATACAGAGAGCAAACCAGTCAGTTAAGCCAATATTGGATTAATTTCTAGTTTACTTCATAATATGAAATTCCTATAAAGGTCATCCTTTATTCCAGACATTTATTTTGTAGACTACAAGCTGTTAAGATGCTCTAAATGAAGGAATGTGTTTATTCCAGGAGCACAGGCTTGTGCAAAATAATAGTCCTGTAGCAGTGTACCTATTTCGTGGATTAGGAAACAACTTGAAATGGAGCAGAGGACTTCCATTCTACCAGATCCTCCTAAAAGGGAGCCAAGTACTTCAGGAATTAAATCTCCCCTATTGCAGCTTCAGTTTGAGCATTTGGGTGTTTTGCAGCATTTGTAAATAATCAAAAAATAAAGTGGCAGGGCTGTCTAATGGGCAGCAATGTAGCCATTCTTTTACCAAATGTAGAATTTCTTTTCAACACAGAAAGTAAATTTCTGAGGTGACTGAATGAAATTCTAATGTGATCAGTCTAGTAGCTTCCAGAAACTGCTTGCTTTGTCTGCAGAAGGGTGGTTTGCCTCCACTTCACACGCTAGATTTGAAATTAGCTCCTCTTGAAACCTTCAGGCAGAATGCAATTCAAACTAAACATCGAAGACATTTATTTTGCAGTAATTATTCCTGTACTTACAGCTAAATGATTATCAAATTTTTTAATCATCTACAGATTTTTTTAATCTAAAACATTTTAATCTGTAATCCCTGGTAGTTTTGAATAGCTGAAGAGAAGCAACATTTAGTAGCAGAATGGAGAAAAAAAATCTATTTTATTTTGAAATCCAAAGAGACAGTTTCTTATAGGTTAGTATTAACTCTAGATTTATGTGAAGTGTTTGGCAAATATTTCACTGAAGTTTCTCAGAACTGCACATTTGTTGTACACAATGCAGTTTGAACTGTTTGGTGTAAAATGAACTGCTACAAAAGAGGGTTTCAGAGAAATTGTGTGGAAATCATCACTTTAGAGTACACACATTTTTTAAAGCATGTGGCTACATCTTGTGATTTTATAATGGATATCTTCCTTACTGTCCCAGATCCTGGAGTCATGTGAATATGAGAGAATCTCATTTCAACCAAAAGCTTCAGACTGTCATGGCTGAAAGCTATAGATTACTATAAATGTATCTCAAAGCCTTAGAAAGCAGCTAACAAAATGAATCTGAGAGTTACTATTTTAATCAAGTGGGATTAATTTTCAGTCTCAAATCATAGAAGGTTTCATATTTGCAATTCTGCTAAGGCACAAATATTTCTCAGTGGTGTTAGGTTTTTCACTCCCAGTAAAACTGCTATAGTAGTATCCAGAGAGAACATTCGAGAGCATCCAAAGAACATCAGAAGCAGGCAATCTGACACAACAAATTTTGATGTAATTTGATGGAATTTATTATATTAAACCAGTTTAAACTTTTTATCTTGATCATGTGCCAGACTATGAATTCAAATGTGTTACTTTTGGTACTAATGAATGAGTTTAGTTTCTGTTTGTTTCATTTCAGTTGTTAATTTTTCCCTGCTGCTTTTAAAGGGCAGATAAGATAATGCCATGACTGGTATCTCGGGGGGGGAAGAAGAAAAAGAAATTATTAAGAAAAAAATCTTGGATAAAAGGTTGCTCAATATCTTGAGACACAGAATTTGTGGAGGGGAAGACCTTGCTTCTAATGGGAACACTGGAGAGAAGGCTTTTCAATTTCCAATCATGATGTTACCAAAGGAATATAGCAGAGTATTTCATAAGTTACTAGTGCTTCTGAAACTTGAGAGTGCATGTGCCAACACCTGCTAGTAGATTTTTAAAAAGGGCCGTTTCAAAGAGCTGTGTGTTTGTGGAGATGCAGCACGTGGGTTCATACAGGCTTTCAGCTGACATGCCAGGCAGTGACATGTCACGTCATGAATCAGCCACATCGCGTTACGTGATTTCAATCTAACAGAACACAACAGGAGTTACATAGTGACAAACACAACCCAACATGACATATCCATGGGAAATTTGGCACAAAAAGCTTCTTAAAGTTCAGTTTCAGGGGTACATTTATTCATCTTCAAAATGCTCCAGAGGAAACTATGAAGCGGTGTACCGGAAAAGGGAGTAATGCAGTGACAGAATTACTAATTCGGTGTGCAATTAGGAGGGAACAATATGTATAGAGCAAGTCTGGAGAGGATTTTTGTTGTCTTGGGTTCTTGTGAATTTCTTTCTTTCCAAAGGTAGCTCTGTCAGGGCTGCAGTCATTCCAGGTCAGTGATTATTTTTATCTTGAGCCATGCTAAGAGCTGTATAGACTTCAGGTTATAGCTGTAAGTTAATATCTTTTGAATTTAGCTGTTCGTTGCCTCAGTAAATCTTGAGTCCTTCTAGTCTAAACTCTGTTGGGTTTTCTGCTTTGCTTGCAGATCAGAATGACCCCCTTTTGTGCTTATTTCCAGTATTCTTGTCTTCTCTGAACTTCTTGTCTTTCTCTTCCTGGGTACTCCTATCCTAGCTACTCCTAAATAGATTCTGCAATTAAAATTCTGGCATTAATTCATTCATCTCTATTTGCTTATTGTTCTTCATAACTGTGTGGATAGCCTGGGCTTTCAACTTCCTTTATAAAAGGCACACTCCTCATTTGGGGTCAGGGAAATTCAACATACATCTAGCTGAGAAATGCCTGTCAAGTAGCATTTCGTTCATGATATTAGAAGTTAAAATGGTGTCACATGACTTTGCCCACTACGTTTCATGTCTGGATTTACAGTTCCTCATTTTCAGCCTTTGAAATACCAGTTTCTGTACTCAGAATCAGTCCTGCCAATGAACTGCAGCATATAGGCAGAATGATGTGGTGGTGTAATGGCCAAGAGATTCATTACTGTACCAAGCAAGTACAGTTTATTTGGGCTAGTGGGTGTGGAAGACAACAGCCACATCATTTTGGCTAACCTAAGCAAGAAAAGGGCACAGCAATTCAGAGCAGAACAAACTGAATAGATACTTTCTCTTCTGCCTTCATTTTAAAGAGTGCCAGCCTACTTTCATTTGTGAAATCTCCCAATATTTGGATTCTGGCTGGAAATGTAGAATACCTCTCCCTGAGGGATCCCCTGGTGTCTGTTCAACTGTGGGTAAGCACTGGCGTCTTGTCCTGAGTGGAGAGGCTTAGAGAGTTCCCCTCCCCTACCCAGATATCCTGCTACCTAAATGCTGTGGGACCTTTGAGGACTTCCTCAAACCTGATGGAGGTGGGTTGGCGTGCTCAAAATGTCTCTAGAAATGAAGATTGCCAAACATGCACACGTGCACACGGACTTCATGTGCACACTCACACACATGCACGCACATTGACTAAATCTGAGGCTAAAAATAATCTCACCCTGGGACAACTCTCAGGGATTTTACTGGCATGACATCTTAAATTTCAAATCAGTGCAGTATGTGTTGCTGCTGGTTTTTTCTGCGCTGTTGTTCTTCACCCAGAAATGATTACAGTTCAGTGCTGGGTGGAAGGAGTCCCATGATAGTATCAGTTGGGACTCACTTTGTAAATTGCTCTGCACTCAAACAGAGCAAAATAATGCTATATAAATGTATGTTATTTCTGGTGAAGTGATAAAATTCTTACGCTTACGAAGTATTCTGGTGTCTTGTCTTGACCATAATTAACTGGTGACATCCATGTTGAGTCAGTGCTCTAGAATTTATGCCCAGAATGGAACAAAATCATAGAAGCTTTAGTACGGGAGAAAAGGATGAAAGGGGCTTTTTTTAAACCCCCCCATTTTTTTTTATTTTCACCATAATCTTTTTATATCATAAATTACCCTTAATTGGAGTCTTTAGGATCATTAGTAGGTAAATAATCATAATTGTTTACAGGATTT